>NDGM010991856.1:0-10803 GCA_002564305.1 Octomys mimax | reverse complement strand
ATACACAGAAGAAACCCATATATATATATATATATATATATATACATATATATATATATATCTGAGGTATGGATGAACTACATAAAATCAAATTCTAGCCATCTTTACAAGTCGCTCTGGAAATCGTGGTTTTAGATTTTTTTCCATTGTTTTTATTATCCTAAGACTTAATAGAAATGGCACAACTTCTTGCCCTATACCTCTCTGGTTTGCCCTTTACTTCCTTCTGCTTGTCCCTTTGTTAATTAATGGGTAAAGTTATCAGGTCTACAGGGCTTGTAGCTAATCAAGGAGTTTCATTTATTGGTTTAGGTAAAAGCTTTCAGAATGTTAATGCATCACCCAAGGTGATTCTGTGAGCATATTTTTGGCAGCAAATACTTCCAAAGAGAATAGTTTGGAAAGATTGCTTAGCTGAAGCTTGAAATTTACCTCGCCAGGAAGCTCCTATTCTCTCTAGTCTTTTCCTGTTAAATTATTCATTCATATTACATACTTATATTTAGTGAAATGAATACTAATAAAAGTAGGTCCAAAATTTTAAAATTAATTATATTTGCATATTCAAATAGACTTGTTTTCCTATAATTTAGTTCTTCTTTTCATCCTCTGAAAACTAATCATAAATCTTTTGATATGTTTTATTCTTCCCACTTGATGCTTTCATTTGGCAAAATATCATATTCTAAACAAAACTTCCAAATGCCCTTTTTACTGAAAGGCCTTTACCTTGGCAGATGCCTCCCTAAACTAAATATTTGCTCATGATCTCTCCAAATGTCCCCCAAATACTGAACAAAGTAAAATGCATTTCTCAGCTGGAATACTAATTTTTTTCTTTTATACATTTTGTTAAAGCTATTGTAACACTATTTTGTAAAGGGACCTTTATCAGTCAGTGTTTTACTACAGAAACATAAAACAAAGATGAACACATGCTTAAGAATTCACAAGATTGGCTTATGGTGGCTTCTCAGAGTCAGATGAGTAAGCGTTCAAGGGCTTCGGCACACTGGAGATGGAAAGGTTCTTTCCAAGGTCAGGAGCTCACTGCTGTGTCCTGTGCAAGTCCCTGTCAGGAAGTGGATGGGGTTGTGACAGAAAGCTGAAGAGTCCAGCTTTCTGGACTTTTCATGTGTGGAGGTTGCAGGACCCAAGCCTGAAGTCAGAAAGTCTGGGCTTGAAGGATGAGGAGTGTGTGCTGGAAAGCCAGATGACTTCCAAGTGAAGGCAGTGATGGGAGCTCCTCCAAAAAAAACAAAAGCAGGCCTCCATTCCTCATTCTCTCTCTACATCATCCAGGCAATGGACTGACCTAGGGAGGGTCTGTGGAATTGCTGAGCTGTTTAGTTAAGCTTCTCTTAACTAAACTTCCCAACTTGAAAGTCACTCAACCATCACAGCATCTAACACATGGCAAAGTATAAACTCAGACTATGGCTAACTTTTATTCAAATTTGTCATCTTTCTCTGAAGAAGGAATGCTTATTTAATGTGAATCCAGAAATTCTACCACTGATTCAGTAGGATACTTAGAGAGAATGTTAGGTGGAAAACATCCATGCTTATTAGTGCTCTACTGAAGTGCTTCTCATCAGAGATTATTTTGCACTTCAGGAAACAATTGACAATGGGATTGTTCTGGGCATTATAGGGCATTTAGCAGAATCCCTAGTGTTGACACACTAGATATTGTTAGACACAAAAGTCAGTACAGTGGTTCATAGACACCAAAAGACTTGCAATCTCTAACTTTCTCATATGCTTTCGTGAAGTTATTTTGGTTAGTTTGTCATTTAGATTCTTTCCCAGAAGCATAAGCAGTTGCCACACTTCAAATTGTTATATGTGTGTCTAATCTATTTGCTAAAGAAAAATTATATTTCCAGTAGTTTCCACAAAATAAAGGGGAAACTTCTTTCTCAGAGCTTACCAGCAAATAGCTTCTTTCTTCCAGTTAGCTAGAACACCATCACTAATATGTGACTAAGAATTTGATTTTTTTCTAACCTTTACATAGCTAAGAATAGTAGGTGGGTAATTTTACCAAACACACATGTACAAAAAGGCCATGAATGTACTGATTAGAGGTGAAAGAATTTAATTCTAAGCAGCCTTCTAACTACTGTGGTGTGGATTGCATGAGTAATAACTCTAACCAGCATCTATCTATACTGCAATTTGTGACACCAACAGGACAATACTTAGAAGCACAAATGCAGAGATGGAGTGGAAGATCAAGTAAGTTCACAACAATCTGAGACTTGCTTGGTCAAATATCTGTTGTTTTATTTTTGCTGGGTCTTTGGAATATGATTCTTTAAAATCATCTATTGGTACAGTTTTAAAAATAATATTCCATTCCAACCAAATAAGTTATATATAGAACTATTGCTTCTTCATGTGACAACTTCAAGTTAATTTGTTGAAAACTTTCATTAATATTATAACTGTGGACAAGTGCTAAATCAATGAATAACATACCTTTGTTTCTTCTGAAAATTAAAAAAAGAAGTACATACATCCTAAGTTTGCTTTATGAGCTAAGCACTTAAAAAAGTGTACTGTATTTGGAAATGGTTGACCTGTATTACAAATGATTAAATATCTGTTATCATTATTTGGTGGTATGCACATAACTAATGCCAAAAATATCATTCATATTTCATTATTTTTCATCTAAAATTAAATAACATTTTTATGATTCTTCTGTTTATAACCTATTGATCTCTGAAATATCCTGTTTACACTCTATCTAGATATATTACTTCAAAATCATCTTTTTCACTTCCATTACTTAACAAAGGCCCTTTTTCTAAAATCTTTTGTTCACTGGCTAGATAGAAAGATATAATTACTGTGCATATTTTCTATTATTTCCTAAAAGTACAATCTTCTATTGAAGAAAGAGAAGAAAACATCAATCATGTTCCCACTAAACCTTAAAAGTAGAAGTGCGTATGAGATGTGCTGTTGTTTTTAATTTTCCTTCTTCACACCTGAATAAGCAGAAAGATATAATTGAATTCAATGTGGTTTAAAAATTTAGTTTAATTTAATTTATCTGGAATAAATGCATTTACATCTACATTAGAATGACGGATTGATGGAGTGCCTATACCCCTTAAAATGAAGAAAACTGACATTTTCTGGTGTCTTCCTATTGTAACGGAAGCATATATGCAGTATTTAATTAGTAAAAGAGGTGATGTCTTCATTTGATATAATAAAATTGAATATTGTAAAAGTAAAATAATTTCTTGAAAGTTTTGCATGTGGCAATCAGAGAAATTGAGATTTGCTTATGAGTATGTTTGACTTCTTGTTCTGTATTTTTTCTGTTGTTCCCAGGCTCCTCTCAAGATATAACCACAAGGAGCACTTTGATTTATTTCTAACATGATCTCTAATAAATACTCATACAATAGTGACCACCTTCATCTCCTTTTTATTACACAGAACATAAGGTGCTGTTTCTTTAGATATAATCTAGTTCTCTCCCCAGAGAAAAACTGTTTATCTGTTGGCAAGATGTGGGTAGCCCTGTGTTTCTTCTTCTTGTGTTTATTTTCTGTTAATTACTCTATTATCTTAAAACATTTTTGATGTTAACTGTGAATCCTGTATGAATCAGGATATTTGTGTCACACTGAACTAGAATTATTTTTCATTTTAGATATCTTTCAAATAATTAATTTATGCACCTATGCATGAGGCACTGTGCCAGTCATTAAGGCCCTCATGAACCTCCATCTTCCTGTTGGAGACAGTAAGCTTCCGGTTAGACATTGGGTCTTATTTGGTTACTTTTTTGTTTTCATAATTTCCTACTTTTTGCCATCTTGACTTCAATTATAAACTATTACGTATTTTGACATAGTTCATATTTTATATTAATGTATTATTTCAAAAAACTGAGTATATTACTCAACTGATAGGACATTTATTACCATAAATTCTCCTCCCTAAAACACACAACTTTATATTATACCAATGTATTTTATGACTTTCAAAGGGCTACAGTAAGGGAATGTTTGTCCAACAGAGGATTATACTAATTTTATCTGAACAGGACATTTTAGAATAATAAAGAAAAAAATAAAATATATAAATCAATTATATTAAACCAAAGGGAAAAATACTAGGAAATTATTGAAAGATAAAATCAAGTTCATTAGTCATGTTCCTATCTCTGGAACAAAATATCTGTCACCTTCAGTTTAAAGAAGGATAGGATTACTTGCCTCATGACTTCAGAAAGTTTAGGCTATGGTAGGCTGGCTCCAACACAGAAATGGTGAAACAGAAAAACATAAAAGAAGAAAGCTGCTCAGGTACAGCAGCCAGAAAGGAGAGAAAGAGGAAAGAACGCCAGGAAGTATGGCCCATTTCTGTAATTGCAGTATTCAAGAGGCTGAGTCAGCAGGGTTACCAAGAAGTTGAGGTCAGCTTGGGGTACACAGTGAGTTTAAAATTGGTCTAAAGCACAGCATGGAACTCTGTCTCAAAAAGAAAAGAAAAAAAGCAGGAGAAAGACTCTGAGTGCAAAAATATACCCTTCTGTGTAATAGCCCACAGTGACCTTTCTATTGAACTAGTGCCCACCACCTAAGAGCAAGCCTAGTCATGAGCTGATCAGCAGGTTAATCCACTGGTAAGAAGCTCCTGTTTCTACTCAAATTGCAAGAGCCTACCTCTGAATGTGAGCTATGGGGGAAACAGTGCAGATCTAAGCTGTAACATCAAGTAATAAAAACAGATAAAAGTAGATCTTTATGTTATCAGCAAACATTTTTATAACATCAAAAGTATATTGACAGTTTTTCACATCTAATTTTTTATTATCATCACAAAACAGATAACTCTAGCATTTGGAATCTTAGAAAAGCTGCCATTTCGTTAAATCACTAGATTTTTAGGAATCAGAATTTGGATTTTTCTGTTCTCCAGAGTACCAATATAGGCTGGTAAATAGGTGGGTAGATTGGTTATTTTGTGCCAGGAAGACAACTTCCCTCCCTGATCTTACACTTGGCTAGGATCAGCTTGCAAGGCAGGGTCAGCTGAGACAGTTATATATGTCTGACAAGTAGCTTTTTCCTTTCCTGAAATTACAGAATCTGAGTCTAGCTTCTAAACAACAAGTTCATGATTATTGGCGAGAGTGTTTAAGGAACTTGGACAGAAGATGAGAAATTATCTATGACAACTTCATAAATTCTAAATTATCAGTTATGTCATTTCTATCATTAGTCAAGCAAGTCACAAATTCAATCCCAGACTGAAGAGGAGAGAGATTAAATTTTGCCTCTCAAAGGAAGGACTGTCAAAGAACTTCCAGTCATCTTTAATATGTTACATTTCATGCTATGAACAAGGTACTCAAAATTAGGTGACTGATTAATTTTCAGCAACATTTTTCTCAAGAGAAACATTATTTTGCTTGAGACCAACACAATATATAATAAAAAGAACACACACACACACACACACAATTTAGTACTTACAATTAACATCACTAAAATCAACTGCCTTATGGCTACAAGCCAATTTCTAATATCCATACTGATTAAATTTGTTGGAAATATGTTATCCTAAAATGCATTGGATGAAAATATTGGAGTTTACACCTCATAAGAGAAAGTTGCTTGGATCTTATATTTTTTAATACTTTCAATTTCTCAGCTTTGTTAGTGATCTAATTTGCATATCTGTGTCTGTGTGCCAAATTACAAATCAGTGGGCAGAGCAGTCATTTTTAGGAATATGATTTCCTTGTAGAGAAGAGAAGAAAAAGGTATATAATGAAAGATTATTACCAGTTGATAAACTTTGACCTCAAGGCAAACTTTCCCAGGATACTCAAATTGAATTATTTTATTCTCACTTTAATAAGGTTATTGAAGGGTGAACATCTTGGGTTCTTCCTCCAGATGCCATCGTTCCTGATCATAAATTTTTCACATTTCTAATGTATACTATTTCTACTAAAATGATATCTGCTGCAAAAAATTAAACTCAACTGACAGGAACCAAAATGAAATGAGTCCTCTTGGCTCTCTTCTAGTAGAACATTTGTTGGACCTCTCCATAAGGTTAAAAAGCATCAGGAAATGAAATAGAGATGGCCTGACCTGTTTTGATAATGACCATAGAATGGATATGATTGTACTTAAATTTACATTACATAACCCTGAATGCATTAACACAGCATATAGGAATTTCATGTCTGGAGAAAATTGAAATGAAGCTGGAATACATTTAATTATCTAAATTGCTATCCAGTGCTATCATTCCAAAATACATACAGCAGCACAATTTTGTTCTAAGCTTCTAAACATTCATCCAAGTGAGGCTATATATATTCCTCCAAGCCTCAATGGAGGTTGAGATTACACTGCTTTTACTAATTTAAAGACGGACTTTCACAGTGGGACACATTAAAAAGAGAATATTTAAATAAAAACTAATTTGCTTTGCCTGTAATTGAATTTCCTTTGCTATTATTGCTAATTATTGACAATATTTGTGACTAAGATACTTCAGTATTCAAAGACAAAGTATATTTCTACTAGATCTTAGAAGACAGTGACTGTCTTTTTGATATCACAGTTTGTTACCATGGAAATGACTGTGATTTGAGAAATATATCAGGAACATGCAAAGCTATTCCTCTGTAGAGAGAATTCCCATCCCTTCGCTGCTCAGGGCGATCTATAGTCTTGCATAGTAAGTACATGATATGATTTCTCAAATTTATATATAATAAGCCTTTGTTTTACAAAATGCTATACAATATGAAGAGAATGGTGTATGCAAATATAAAAGAAAAATAGAAAAGTAAATTGGAAGCAATTATTCTCCATTTCAGGACAAATTTACAATTCAATTGGAATATAAATTATCCTGTTAAATCTCTTAACATTAAGAAGATATTGTAAATAGTAGTGACCTCAGTCAAACATAATCAATGTTTTATTTTCAAATGCATTTCCTATTCCTGGGGTTACTACCCAATTAATTGATATTTATGCACCTATTTTGTGTTTTGTTTCTTTGTTTTGTCAACAGATTGACTGCTCTTCAATTCTGCTGAAAGGACACATCTTCAGTTTGCAGAAATTTTGCAAAGTCTTCTTTACTTTCAATATGCCTAATTTAAAGCTATTTTCTGAGGTAATCTAGTCCATAAAGAAGTTGGTCATACATGGTCTTAATAGAACTGTAATGCAGTTGGATCTGACTTGGAAAATAAAGGAATGGAGAGACTGTACAAAATGTCTGAGAATGAGAAGCAGAGAATTCACCTACACAAAAGATTCTATTGCTGACTTTGAGTTTCTGAATCACAGAGGATAGAAGTATCGTGCTCTTCTGTTTTATTTATTTATTTATTTATTTATTTATTTATTTATTTATTTAATACAAGGTATATATGATCTCACTACACAGAACAGAAGTGTAGCAATCTTTCCTCTTTTCAACCTCCCAAGTGCTAGGCTTGCAGGCACACACCACCACTCCCAGTCTCAATCACCTTCTCTGCACACCCCGGGGACAGAGCTAGCAAAGCAGACTGGGGAATCAAACCTCTGGCCCCTGCATCTGCCTAAGCAGATGCTTTAATCCACTGCACTATCTGGTCAGCTATTTCTTTTGTTGTATTCTTAGTGAGTTCTGTGTGAAAATTTTTTTTCCTGGCCAATAGTAATCTTAAACTAATAAATACAAGTAGTGAAATACAGCAGCATTCAGGTAAAGAAAATGTAGGAATAAATATGAAATTATATTGACAGGTAATGGGAATTCCTCTGTGGATCTAAGTATAAGAGTCTGTGTGATGCAGTTATCAAAGTGTTCATTGTAACCTGTGCCTTCTGGAAGTCATATTCCTATGACGCCAGGCCAAAACCAAACATAGACAATTAACTTTATGTTAAAACTCATGGAAGTCTTTTTATCCTCAGGGTCAGCTCTATCTCTAATTAAAATTAGCTGACATACTGTCTTTTATGTGAATGTGATGTTTGGCAAAATCAGACAGACTGATCATTGGATGTCAGTATTTGGAAAAAAGGAATATCTGAAGATTTGTATGTGGCTCTAATACACTGTCCTTTCCAAACAACAGTAACTAATGTATTTGTTTTTTGGGTTTATTTTTGAAGAGAAAAACCCCAAAATATTGTGTATTGTTATCTTCAAAGCAGTTGTTCAAATTACAAGTTATAGGCATGAACAATTAATCAAATAATATAAACAAGTCTGCTTTTATTATGCAGTTCAGTTCTATTTTCCAAAGTAAAGTCTGAAAGAAAAGATACTTAGTTATGGATCTGTATTGCTGTATGATTTCAAGGATGACACCAATTACTGTATGAAACTTTACAGTTGCATTCATCCCAGAGTATTTCTGCTCTATAAAGATTTTGGAAACATCACCCAAACTGTGACTTGTAAGACAATTCTTTTAATAGTACAGAATGGCTATTATAAGAATCCAATGAGGAGAGTATCTGTGAAAGCTAAATTAAGAAAACAGCTGTTTGAGAATTGGAAACATCAAAAAGCATGCAAAGCTGAGGAGAGTTTAAAATTAAGTATCTTCAACTGGAAGAGAGAGATCACGGGTTTATGAGCTAAGAATGACAGAGCTAGTCTTTCAGTCCCCAAGGCCATTCCACTGAAATGGTATTGATAAAGGCTTCTACCTTACCAGCTAATTTTTCAAAGATCAGAAAATGAGCTGAGGAAACTCCTACAAAATTGAAATTGAAATTAAAGCAGTAGAATGTAGAATTAGTTCTGAACTGGGTACATAAATTTCTCCAAACCTCTTCTGAAAGCTCAACTACAGGTAGTAGGTAAGCCTTTGGGAGATACATGGAAAAGACAGGAGAACCAGAATTATTGGATTATTAATATATAAAGCTCTCTCTATATATAACTCCATCTGTGAAATTGATATTTTCCTTAAATTATTATGTTCTCTGTAGGGCACTGTTTAAGTAGGTGAGACATGATTTCTGATAGCTGAAAGTCAGAATCCAGAGATGGATAATGCCAGAAGAATAATGAGAGATTTTGGGTTGTAGAAGGAGTTGTCAGGAACCATTGAGACTGTATGTACCACCTCTGCCCACGTCCTCAGTTCACTACCAAAGTTTGAAGTAATGGGGAGAGCAACCAGGGCTCCTCTGAAGACAGGCACAGATTTAAAATACCTGTGTGGAAAATTATATACCAGAAAAATTTTAGACCTAACATATCTGGAGTTAATATATTAATATCAGATATAATTCATTATGAATACATGCATATACTATGACCTCTAAGCAAGCAAAACTAAAAATAGGCACACACTTTTGGAGATTCCCCTATAACTCTGTAATTGATCAGCAAAATTTAAAAATTAGCAGTTGTTTACAAAACTATGATACAATCAGTCACTGGGACTCAATACATCAAAATCTATGCAAATCACAGTATTTTCAAGAGCATTTGGAACAATCACCAAGATACTGGCTCTACTATGGGCTGAAGACTTGATGGATTTAGCAAGATGACAACCTTACACAGTGAGTTTTTGATCACCAATGAATCAAAATATATCTCTCACTTTCTCTCAAAAATAATTGACAAATTAGGAAAGCCTAAACAATTTTGAAAAACATGTTGTAAAATATTCCATAGATAAAAATAAATAAAATTAGGTATTTTGAATTCAGAGATAAAAACCAACAATATATTTGAGATACAGTTGAAGATTAGTTAAAGGAAAGTTTATAAGCTAAAATAAAAATATAAAAAAGAAAGAAACTCTAAAAACTTTCCTAGTCTTGTAGCTTATACTAAAAATAAAAGAAATAATTCAACATAAATTAAGCAAAAAAAAATAGCAAAAGAACAAAAAAAATTGATTCTTTCAGAAAGAATTGAAATATGTACAATTGTAACTGATCCCTGAAAACATAATAGAGGGGAAATAAAGGCAAGGATTGCCAATATTGAGTGGCAGTGTGACAATGAAAGCAGAAGAAATTACTTATGTAAGAAACACAAAAGAGGGAATCAATAGAGGATACAAATGGATTTAAAATATAATAATAATTGAGAAAAATCTTTCCAATAATTTGAGCAATTTAGATGAAATGGGTAAAATCATTGAGAGATGAAAATATTCACTACTCAAGAATAAACAGATTGGATAAATTTCCCTAAAGCTATAAATGAAATGGAAGTTATTAAAGTCACAAAGAAAAGTCAGGCTTTCCTGGTAATTCTTGTCATAAGTTGATGTCTTTTCTATGGAAACTTTTTCCAGAAATTTGAAATGCATACTTGATGGGGGCAATGTTACTGACTGAAAATCACAGAAATACATTAAAAGGAAATAAATGTACTGATAAATAAATGAGAACATGGACACAAAATGTCTTATCAAATTTTTAGCAAATTGTGTCTACTTAAAAAAAAGGATAACATACCATGTTTTGATTAATTTCTTATGCCAATTTCAATATGCTAAGGGATACCCAGAAAACTTATAAAGCATAATTTCTGTGCATGACTGACGTTTTACACTAAATTATACAAATAACATCTTTAGTTTTTCAGCTTACAGGGAGTGGCTGGTCACAGTAACTCTTAGTCGCTGTAATCATGTAGCACAGTGCCCATAGTAAATCTCATATGCTATACATTCCACCATGTGTATTTGTTGTAGTTTCCTGGATAATCTTTTTTTTTTTTAAACATTTTTATTTATTTATTTATTTATTTATTGTGTGTGTGTGTGTGTGT
>NDGM010991834.1:0-10813 GCA_002564305.1 Octomys mimax | reverse complement strand
AAACAAATTTTTCCAATGTATAAACAAATTGGCAAAACTAAATCTGTGCCTGGGAAGTTCAACCAAACACAGAGCTACTGAAAATACAAAGGCTGTGCACATTTCACCTGATTCTTGTGGTGGAAGGGTTAGGTGACTGCACAGGGCAAAAGTCTGAGAAACAAACAGTATACACTAGCATCAGAACATCTCAATTACTGCATAGCTTAAAAGAAAAAAAAAGACTATACTTCAACTTTGGAAAATTAATCTAGGAAAGGGGAAGTAATTGCTGCTTAATATAAAAAAATGCAGATATGGTATAAAGGCACACGGTTGGCAGTGTGCAGAGACAGAGCCAGGCTACCTGGGGAGGCGGTTCAGCTGCTTGTGTCCATTGTAGGACTGTTTCACCCATCTATATCTGTTGTCCCTCATGGTTTCTAAATGTGGAGGTTCTGCTGCTCTATTATGAGGGATTTTTTTAAAAAGTATTCTTAATTGGTGATAGAATAAACAAAACCATAAAAAGCCAACTAGATGCCAAGCTTACTAAAAATTTTTACATGACAGATAAAATTAATGAATTCTGCTAAGGCATTAAAAATTGGTTTAAAATCTGTGCAGAAAATGGTTTGCCCCCATTTAAAATTGGAAATCAGCTTTCTTATAAAGCAGATATCCTGTGGAATTTGTAAAACTTTCCACCTTTTCGTGATCAAATGGCCATCATAGAACAGCAATATATTTTACAGTCATTACATTTAATGAGGTTTTACTAAAATGTTAGCCATAAAATCCAAATTTGTTTTTGTGCTATGTGGGCACAAGACTGCTGATTTCACATCATGGTTTAGAAAATACTAGCACCCTGGATTTTTTAACAAAACAACAAACAAGCATACCTTGCACACATAGCAAACAGAAGAGAGTAAAGGCAAAAAGCTCTTTGCTTTCGGATGAAATTATTGAAGACAAGACTCTGGAGCTTTGTAAGCTCAAAGACAACGTTGGGTTGCTGATTATACACTGTCTAAAGTAATCCTATAGGCAAAACCCATGTGTTATTTCTTGATCATGTCCTATCAAAACTAAAGACAGAAATTACTGTTTTGATGTCAAATATATATCCGAAGGGTTGACATTACATTTTAAAGCATTGCAGCTATCTCAGCAGGACTGAGCTAAAGTTACTTTTGTGCTTTCTCTGAAGTATATTACACCACTGTCCAACAGTCTCTAATTTTAAGATTAATAGTCAAGAAACCAGGAAAAAAAATCTTAAAAACTAAAATTCACCAAGTTAAAATCCAAAATTAGTTCTAGTTCTTAACTTTAAAAATGCATAAAGTACATCATTTGTATAAGGAATTCTGATACTAGTTTGTATTGCAAATTGTCCCAACAATTCATCAAACATGAATTTAGTACAGAAGTTAGTCATGGCTATAAATATAGCTAGAGTTTTCCCCCCTAACAAGTAATAGTCCATTGAAATAGTTAATGTGAATGTTGCTGACACATTAATAATTTGAGGCATTAATAAAAGTATTGATAGCTTAATATGCTAATCTGGACTTCTGGCCAAGATTTGGCCATAAAAGATGTTACTAAAGTGAACGTTAAATCTACTCTGAGTCTTATCTAGTCTGATACCCTCACATTCCTTCTGTATCATCTAAAAACAGGCTGAGTTGGCAGAAACTGTTTGCGGGCCTTTAGGGTTGTTTCTATCCGCTCAATGTTTCAGTGAATTCTTGGTAGCAGGAACAGAATCTGCAGTGAGAGCTGTGATCCTGGATCTATCTGTGCTGGATGTTTCCCGGGAAGCCAGCAAGTAAGTTGCTGTCTAAACAGTTTCTAACTGAGCTGTGCTTATCTGTCGGGTTGTTCCCTTTTGGCTTTGGTTTTCCTGGCATTTGCTTCTTTACAAGGTGAGATGTCCTCTAAACTCCTACTATGGGATTAGATATGTTTGTTGCTGCATTTCCTGAAGGTCTAGGAGGGTGGTTTACCAGATGTGTTGAAGGAACAACTCTGGTGACTGTGGGCTTTGGTGGTGGAGAAATTGTAGGCTGTGAGGGAGTTTGAGGAATGCTTTCACTCAGTGCAACCCCTGAGCTTTCACTGGGATTCATCTGCTGCAGAGAAACTTCAGGAGCCTGCATATTGGTCACAGATGCTGCCACCACAGCCAAAGCAGGGCTATGTCTGTCCTGAGTGCTGGGAGGTGAAGGCACTAAGATGTTTTCACTGTCTACAGACAAGCAGAGGCTGCTGTCATCCACGACTGTCAATCTTACATCTTCTGCTGAGTGTGTTTCCTTTTTCTGAAGAACATGATCAGGAAGTAGCTGATGAAGTTCCTTTTTTCTTAAATGCATTGCAGCAATTTTCATATCCACCTCAAACATCTTACTATGTATTGCTTGCCTATAAACTGTATCTGTAAAAGACTGAATATCATAGGTGAGATCAAGATTGAGAATTTCGGAGTTTTCTGGCTTTTTTAACACTAACCCAATCACCCACATTGTGCTAAACTCTTCCTTGTCAGGATTTTCTTTGGGTGCTGGAAATGACTGGGGATTCACATGTGCCAGGGTAATAAATTCATTTTTCTCCAAGCTCCCAACCAAGATGCGGATCTTTGATTCCACCAAGCCTACCCATTCTAGATGTTGTTTTTCTGTTGGTGCACTTGCCAGAAGTACAATATAATGCTTGTACTTTTTAAAGAAGCTTGGAGCCTCAAACAGTTTGGACCACTCTGCTTTATTCAGCAAAATTTCATGTGTGATAGCAAGTCCTTGCTTAAACTCCTCAATCATGACCATCCTGGTTGAAACAGACACATTGTATGTGGAGTTCTGCTGTGGATATGCAGGTGTAATTATAGGCATAAGATGGTAGCGATCACTGGGATTTACCCGTGGGTCCCACACTGGCAAATTAAGAGTCCGTTCTTCAGGCTCTTTCAATAACACTGGGTTTGGCCACTCCCATTCAGAAAACACCAAGAAAAATTTACGTACAAGAGTCGATGCTACTGCATTTGGATAAAGCTGGCAAGTTCTTGCTACTAGCATAGCCCAGGAAACACCTCCGAGGAAACCTAATATATTGGAATAGATATTGTGGCATTTGGCCCACAATTTGATGGCTCTCAGAGTTAACCTGAAGTTGTCGATGTTTGGTACTAGATGTAAAATTTCATCAGTTACCCGGCAACCGTTAAGGCTTCTTATACATCTAATATCTAAGTTTTTAAGCAAACTGTCATCTCTTAGGTCCAAATCTTCTGGAATATTCTGCAATGCTAACCTTGCAAACAAAATATCAATCTCTATCCCAGCAAAACACAGTTTGATAACTGGTACAAATGCCTCCTCAACTGCCCTTAAATCTTTGACTTCTTCCTGTAGTTTCAATTTCTCATAGAATGAGGTGAAAAAGTCGCTTCGATCAACATGTCTCGGGGCAACACACAGCGCATCTATATCGGCACCTTTTGTGTGGACTCCTAGTCTGTAAGAGCCGAACGTGAAAAGTTTTCCCCCAACATTTTCAATGACAGCTTGGGGAAGGTTTTTGCTTTGGCTAATTTCTCTTATCCATTCCTTCACCAGATTGTTCAACTTTTCCAAAATTAATGTCCTGCGTTGCAGCTCCTCTTCCTCCTCGAACACCCCGAAAGGCTGCAGGGTCTCGATGAGCCTCTGGGTGAGCTCGCGGTCAGCGTCCCTGGGGGCGGCCAGGCTGATGGCTGCGGAGAGGCCGAGGCGCTCCTGCGGCAGGGCTCCCGGGGTGGCCGCCGCCAAAGGCATCCTCCCTAGCGCGGGCGGACCCGGGCAGCCGCCGCCCGGCTCATGCCCGGTGGGCAGGAGGGCCGGGCTCCCGCGGCCCAGCGCTGCGCGCCGACGCCTCAAGCGCTGGCCAGCCTGCCACTGGGGGCCAACATGGCGCCGGCCGCTGGCGGCGTCCAGAACGGACTGCGCACGCGCGCGCATGCGTCCGGCCTCGCGAAGGCGGGGAGGCGACTGGAGGCGCTTTGGCCTCCGCAAAGCCTGCGCTCAGCGCACCTTGCCGAGGCCACCGCGGCCCACTGGCGCCCGGAGAAAACGGATGCGTGGGCCCTGCGCACGTCGGCGCCCGTGTCCTCCCCCGTCAACACAGAATACACGCGTCTCAGAACCCGCCACTCCCCAGCCCATGCGCCGGCCTGCGCCGACCGCCGCTTTCGGCGTCCTGGAAGGGCCGCGCTTTTTACGTTCTGGCCTCTAGACCCCCAAGCTGCTCCGCACACCTGAGTCCCTTCCCAGAGACACAGCAGACCTCCCTGCACCTGTGCTGCCATCTCCCAGCACCCTCTTCACTGTATTCATTCTGCTGTTGAAGAACCATTGAAGCGTTGATTTACGTAACATTCTTATTAGTGGAACCATTATTTTTCTTTTCCAGTATATTAGGGATGGGTCTACAAGGTGCGCAGAGTCTCACTACTAGATCCGACTCGTAGTGATTCGCCTGTTTACGGCCTCCCAAGTGCTGGGATTACAGGCGCACACCATGCCCGTCTCAATTGCTGTCTCAGGGCGCCCCGGGGGCGGGGCTGGTGCGGCAGGCCGGGGGATCGAACCTCTAGCCTCTGCACCTGAGTTTTAATCCGCTGAGCTATTTGGCCGGCCCACCATTATTTTTTCTTTAAAAATATTTTTAAAATTATTCATTTATTTGATACAGGGTCTCTCTACACAGCTCAGACTCATAATGAACCTCTTGTTTGAGCCTCCCCAGCGCTGGGATTACAGGCGTGTGTGCCACCACGCCCAGTTTAGGGGCTGGCACGGCACAGTGCGCCCTGGGTTGTGGGGCCAGAGCCGCATGCGGTACCAGGGATCAAACTCGGGTCTGTGCGTTTGCCAGGCAAATAATAAATAACTTTTTGTGTGTGTGTGTGACATTTTGTTCTTCTATATTTTCTTTAAATATATTAAACATACCTATTTAATGTTCTATAACCAATGTTTCTCATTCCTAATGTTCTTGAAAATCTAGTTGTATGGTTTGTTGTCTTCCATCGACACCTGAAGGTGGCAAGACTTCTTGTTTCTTGTGTCTTGTAATTTTGTTTTTTTTTTTTTGTCTGTTTGTTTGTTTTTTTGTTCCAAGAAAGTGTCTTGTAATTTTGGACATTGAGCTCATTTCCGGTCGTTTGGGATACATGTCTAGAAGATGTGGCCTGCCAAAGAGGGTCTAGAGGGTCTTGCTTTTTATGTCTTCCAGATGCCCTTGTACTCTATCAAATGGAACTGTAATGTAATTCTCATTCCAGGGGATTATCCACATAATGGTGGTACAATTTCAAACCCCCAAAAATGTGAGGAAAAAAATAAAACTGGTTTTCAATTCTAAGGAAGAGTCAAGCCCAAGTCAAGAAAGAGAACTCATCCTTTGCCCAGTAATAGATTCTTTTTATCTTTTCCCTCCAATTTGAATTTTAGAGGATTCTAACTGTATAGAGAGCGGCTTCTCGGTCCTAACTCTCTTTTAAAGTCCCAGGAGCTTTCTCTCTCTTTGGGAGCAGCTCTTCAGCATAAGTCTCTTACTGTCAAGACTTGACAAATACCTCCAGCACAATGATAGGTTCTGAATATGATACAGTTCTGTGGCTTTAAGATGCTTCCTTAGGGCTGGCGAGATAGCTCAGTTAACTAAGTGCATGCTTAGGCAATCCCAGGGGCCAGGGATTGATCCCTAGCACCACAATCCACACCTGCCCCACCCACCGGGCTTGCTGAGCCAGAGATGGAGTCCAGGCATGGTGGGGCATGCCTGTAACCCCAGCACTAGAGAGGCTGAAAACAGGAGGATCACTACGAGTCCAGCTGCGTAGTGAGACCCTGCACCCCCCCAAAAAAAAGATACTTCCTTTTTTCATCCCTAGAAATTGTATTTGTTTTGAGCAATCACCTATGCTTAAAAGATGCACTTCCTGTTTATTCAAAGATTTTCCAGGATACTTAACCTTACATATTAGCAGAAATTTAAAACCTACATTTCATCCTATTCCAGTTCAGTTTGCATGCACAACATTCTTAAATAAACAAACTCCTGTTTTAGAAAGTACCTTGGTGACCTCCATGTTGCCCAATCCAGTCAACCCAATGATCTGAATCTTTTCTGACCTACAGAAGCCCCATGCTGGCCCCTGTGACACCACACTTAGTGTTGTCTTTACATCTCTGGCCACTCCTCAGTCTTTTGCAGTTTCCCCCTCTAAATGTTGCAGACCCTCCAGTTTCCACACTAAGCCCTCACTACTTCACAATGCACATACATTCATTACCAAGGTCATCCATCAGTTTTCATGTCCTTAAATGTCACCTATTCAAAGTGTTCATAATCAGGCTCCTTTCTGAACACCAGATCTATACTGTCTGACTACCATGCTTCCCCCTCAACTGGGCTGTCTCAGCTTCACATAATTTAAAGAAAACTCAACTATTTTCCCCATAACTTACTTTTGTTTCAGTAGTCTCCATTTCAGGAAATGGCATCTCCACTCACCCAGAACCCTGGAAGTCCTGCTTGATATCTTCCTCTTCCTCATTCTCCACATCCAGTTCGTTCACAATTAATGTGGTTTCTACCTTCAGAACACTTTTGGAATCCTTGACTTGTTTCCCCATAACAGTGGTCTGGGCCACCAGCAACCCTACATAGAGTTCTATGATCAATTAATCAGCTGTTACTGACTTTCTCAACACATTCTGCACCTAGGAGCCAGACTAGTTTTTTTTTTTTTTTAACTCCTTCAATGGTCTCCCATTACATTTAGTCTAAAATCAAAATAGCTCCCCGCACCACAAAAATAAATAAATAGTAAGCCAGATGTCATAATATACACCCGCCATCACAACACTCTGGAAGGCTGAGGCAGAAGAATCACCAAGTTCAAGCCTAAGCAACTTAGGGAGGCCTTATTTCAAAATAAATTAAAAATGGGCTGGGGATGTAGCTTAGTGAAAGCCCTGGGTTTAATTCCCAAGACCACAAAAAAAGAAAGAAAGAAAGAAAGAAAGAAAAGAAAAAAGAGAAAAGAAAAGAAAAAGAAAGCAACCTAAAGTACCTAACAGCCCAGGGTGATCTTCCTGACTGCCAGTCTCACCTGCCTCCGTCCTGCTAGTCTCCAGCTACAATGGCCTTCTTTCTTCGCCCTGGACCTGTTGCATTCTCTCCCATCCCCAGGTCTCTGCACAATCCTGTTCCCTCAGCCAGAACGCTCTCCCATCCCAACAACTGCACCCCACTGTCAATCTTTGACACTGGTTTAAAGTTCATCTGCTCAGACAGAGCCTCCTCACCTTACTCTAAATTAGCATCTATGCTTTTCATAGTACATAGAACAATTTATAATTATGTTTTGAGTTATATCCTTGTCTTTATTGCTTGCTAGATTCTTAGATCGAAGATTGTATGATTATTTTGTTAGCAGCTTTTTGTATCGTTTTGTGGGGAGCAAAGGGAGGTCTGAGGATTAGATCCAAGACCTCAAAAATGCTAGGCAAGCACTCTACTGTTCAACTACATCCCCAGGGGGGCCTGCCTGTTAGCTCAGTTGTTTAAGTACCTGCTTATGCAAACGCAGTCACAGGTGCAGGATACTGGGGTTTGATCCCCAGCTCCTCACGCCTTACTAGACCTGCCCTTAAGGCAGCCTGAGCCAGCCAAAAATAAAATCCTTCCAACTACATCCCCAGAAGCTGCGATTACTATAATGTGACACCTGTCTCAGTTACTCTTCTCTAATTGTGTGGACAAATAAATACCTGATACCCAAAATGAAAGGAAGGAAAGGTTTTTTAATTTATTTATTTATTTTTCCCTGTATTTTAGGAAAGGGTCTACAAGGTGTTCAGGGTCTCACTACTAAATTGGACTTGTAGTTATTCTCCTGTTTACAGCCTCCCAAGTACTAGGATTTCAGGCAAGGGCCACCACCCCCAGTCTCAATTGCCCTCTGTGCCCTGGGGTTGGGGCTGGCATGGCAAGCCTGGGGATTGAACTGCTTGCAGGCACTTTAATCCGCTGAGCTATGTGGCCAGCCCTACAAAGGAAAGGTTTATTTAGCTCACAGGTACTGGAGGTTTCAGTCCACACTCAGCTGGATCCAAGGTAGAGAGGCACATGGCTGAGGCTAACAGTTCATGACAGCAGAACAGCAAAAATGGCAAAAGAAAGAGGAAATCTGTCTCCCTTAAATTGCATTTAGGCTATCACCCCAGGCTGGGGAAGGTACACACACCCATAATTCCAGCAGTACTAAGACCCATAATCCCAGTGGATCATGAGTTAGTCTCAAACCTAGAAGTCCCTGCCCCATGATTGCATGAGACTTTGTGGGGACAACTAGATACAAACCATAACAACACACCTAGCCATCAGCTGTTCTCTACTCCTACCTAGGACCTAGTCAAGTACCTATCACAAAGTGGCCATTCAATGAATATTTCTTAGCAAATGAAAGAGAACTTTCTCATTTAAGTCACTAGGAAATCATTATCTGGAAGACCCCTTCTTCAGTTCTGATTAGGCCTTGACTTTAACCTCATAAACCTCTTTAGAGAAATGAACTTTAAAAATAGTATATTATGGGCCAGGGAGATCGCTCAGTGGAATAAGCACTTCCCTGGCAAGCGCAAGGGCCTGAGTTCAATCACTGGTTCCAAAAAAAATAAAAATAAAAATAAATAGTACATTATGTGCCAGAATGCATTAGTTATCTCTCCAGCCTTCACAACTACTTTTTTTTTTCTTTCACTAGGCGAGCCTTCCTTGGTTGAAAGCTGCCAGGATCAAGATGGAGTCACTTGGGTCAACTCCTAACAAAAATA
Organism: Octomys mimax; assembly: GCA_002564305.1. NCBI lineage: Eukaryota > Metazoa > Chordata > Mammalia > Rodentia > Octodontidae > Octomys > Octomys mimax. The sequence goes on along the minus strand of NDGM010991834.1, from coordinate 1,937 downwards.
AACTAATGGTGAGCCATTATGGAGGAAAGGATCTCATGCATGTGCACCTGGCAACAAGAACCACAGGCAACTGGAGAGCCACAGCCCTGTACCAAAGCCATGGCCACCTTCCCACAAACACTGTATAAGGCTTCTGTCCAGCAACTGCCCATCCAACTCTGGCCTGGTGTCTTCCTTGTACTGCCCTCCCCAGTCAACAATGACATATGCAACTTTTGAACACTCATTTCACCTTTAACACTTTTTCTCTGTCTCCTTTAATGCACACATACATAGTTTACTATAGCACAAGTATTCCCATTGTAATGCTCATTCCAATTAAATTCATCACCTCTGAAGATGCTCTGTCTATTGGTTACTTAGGTCAGGACCTGAGATGTCCACCTCAGCTACATCTTTGCCAATCTGCCTTATGTCTTCTGTCTTTCAAACATCTTAGACAAGTGGTGACATCCTTGTGTTTCGGGTGTCAACACAAAACATCTCCAACAGTGGCTCCTTACAGCACATGGCTGGACATCTCTCTGCTGGTCCCAAGCTGTCATGGGCTAAGGTGGGCCTTTCTGACATGGTGCTTCTGAGATGAAACTGAAGGGAAGGACGTTTTTAAAATCTACACAATGAATCAAAGGATGACACTGGCTATGAGCAACATCCTATTTGACTTAATTTTCTCTAATTAGAAATGCCTCCCGAAAGTCTTTAAATTCAATTACTTTTTGTTTGAGTCTGGTGAAAAAAAATTTGGGTTGTTTTGTTTTTAACAAAACCACATAAAATGAATATTTTTCACCATGACCCTATCATTGGCAATACACCGCAAAGGACAAGAAGAAGGGCATTCCAGGTCACCCCTTAATGCCAAGACAGGAGTCGTTTAAGAGTCAGATCCATTGCAAAGACAATAGTTCCAAAAGAAAGTGACACAGGGAGGCTGGAGAGCCTGAGGACACAAGAGGGACACAAAGACAGCAGTGGCTTCCCATGGGCCTGATCTTAGCTGTCCCCAGGGGAATGTGTGCCACTTCCAGTCAAAAGATGACAAGGTGGCACAACATAGCATGCAGCAGAAACACAGGTCTGTCCCCATCTGCCACCTCACACCCAGCAGCACAGAGACTCGGCCTCTACAGAGACAGTGCACCCCCATGGGACCCCAGAAGCTGAGACCACAGAGCAGATGCAACTCCATTGGATGGGCTGTTCTTTTCAGTCATGAGCCTTTCAGTGTATCAGACTCTTAAACAACTGCCACAACATCCTGAGCCTTTGTTTAGCCTCAAATCTCAGGTGCCTTAAAAGTTCTGTGTACTTACTGTGTGTGTGTGCGTGTGCGTGTGTGTGTGTGTGTGTGTGTGTGCGCTGGGGTGGAGGAACAGGGTAGTGAACCCACGGTTTTGCACTGAGCTATATTCCCAGCTCTTTTTAATTCTTTCTTTCCATTGAGACAGGGTTTTGATAAATTGCTAAGTTGTCCAGGCTATGCTCCAACTTGTGATCTTCCCACCTCAGCCTCCCAAAATGCTGTGACACTGGCTGTGAGCAACATGGTGTGTGTCAACATACCCTGCATTACACTTGCCTTTTTACAAAGAAGATAGCCAAAGCAAACTGACCCTTCCTCAGAAGGTACCAGGGTGGAGCCTCTGAAGACCACAAGATGCCCATCAACACAGCTGCAATCTGTACTATCCTCTCTCTGAGTGTGAGGTTTGCAAGGCCCCAATCCCCCGGAAAGACACGCAGGAGACACCAGTGAGGCCACAGGTGCGCACAGGTGCTGGGTATGGGGCGCCAACTGCACTCATCTGGGCTGAGTCCAGTGAGAATTCCTCCCCAGTGGATGTGGCAATGTCCTGGACACGTGAAGAATCTCTATCTGGAGCTCAGACGTCTGGGGACTAGACACTGCTCCTAGGTGCAGGGCGTCTCTCACA
>NDGM010991819.1:0-13414 GCA_002564305.1 Octomys mimax | reverse complement strand
GCCTGCGCTCTGGCTCTGGGTCTATTCAGGATCCCGCGGCCTGGGTCGTCTCACTCACTCGCCCTGAATCATTTTTTTAATGACTGGTAAAGAGCATGATACAATGGTGAGCCTTTTTAGTTACTTTTCTCATTGCTGAGACCAAATACTCAACATTCAAAGTTAAAGGAGTAGAGGTTTATTTTGGCTCATACTTCATTGAGGTTTCAGATCAGTCAGCTGGCTCGAAGGCAGGGCAGCATGGCAAAGGGGCATCTCAGAGGAGGAACAGTTCATGACAGGCAGAAAACAGAAAGTGACAACAGACCAGTGACCCTCTTTCTGTCCCTTATATCTTGTCTAGGCTATATACATCCTTAGGGCAGACAGCACTGACGCCAGGGTGGGGTACCTCTAGTCCTACTCAGAACTATGCCTAGCCAATTAGTGGACTAATTTAGTAATCATGCACCTTTGATTCCAGCATCATACACTTCAGATCCACCCACTTTCCAAAAGCCCTATGCCTGCTTGAGGCTTTGGGTGAATATGTGTACACAAATCACAATGTGGTGGGAACAAGAATGGCATTTTCTCATCCTTTTTGCCCTTTTTATTTCTCAGGGATTAAAACAGAACTAAATATTAAGGAGCATCAAAGTGGAATTTTCCTGTGCTTAGATGTAGGAGAAGTTAAGAATTTATAGAGAAGAACTAAAGTGCTGCTTGCTCTTGAAGGGTGAGCATCTCGCCCTCCTAAGATGAAAAAGAGCTTTGGTGTGAAAGTAAATCTCTTAAATGTTTATTCGTAGGATGCTATTGAAGTTTTTCCCACTAAATCATACTTAGAGATAGTTAATTTTACCTGATTTGCATGAGTTATGCTGTGCTTTTTCTTAAATATACTGTGGAAAAGGCTGCTTAATGAATCAGATACAGTTCTGAACTAGTGTCTGATTATTGCTTTTTAATGCTGCAGTTGTTTCCCAAATGTGGTACTGAAAATCTTTTCCACTCTTGTGTTCTTTTACAGTTATTGTGTAATTCAAGATGGGATCATTTTGTTTTCATTGATTTAAAAATCTATAAAGAACTATTTGATGACTTAATTTGAGTGTAATTTGTAAATAAGAACAAATCAGGAATTTTCTTTGAGAGCCGAATTTTAACCAAGCTTACAAAAATGATGGAATTATGAGGCTGTTCTAACAAAACTGTTCAACAAAGCACTGAAAAATATAAACAAGAAGACACTGAAAATGGCATATTGACATTAAATTAAGGCAAAGAAACTTTTGGAATAGAGTTTTAAGCTTATCATTTCTATGTCATTTGTAGCAGCTTTTATCTTGTAACTTAGGTAAGGTGTAAATCATATACAAGCCATGAACATATATATATATATATTTATTTTTTTTTTAAATTTTTTTTAAGAAAAGGCTTGGGGCTGGGGATTTGGTTCAGTGGTAGAATGCTTGCCTAGCACGCTGGAAACCCGGGTTTGGGCCTCAGCACCAAAAAAACCCCAAAACCAAACCAAGCAAACAACAAAAAACCCCCAAACAAACAAAAAGAAAAGCCTTGACAATTTTCAGTGTTTTTTTTCCCAACTGATGTAGACATAGGAAATTATATTGAATAACATTTTTTTGTGCTTGTAAAAAAGTCAATTGATGTGTGACTGTGGTTAACACTTGTATATTCATGCAACAGTTTAAACATAAATATCCTTTCCTTGTGAAATGTACACAACACAATTTGTAAAAATAGTGAAAACTATTTTGTAAAATCTTACTAATACAGAAATGTGTGCATCACGTATAAGACAGGGAAAATTATGGTTTGGTTTATTATGTAATTCTAGTGAATTAATACTGGGATTTAAAAACTAGCAATTTGAGCCATGCATGGTGACACATGCTTGTAATTCCAGCACTCAGGAGGCTCAGACAGGAGGATTGCCATGAATTTGAGGCCAGTTGGGCTACATAGTGAGTTCAAGACCAGCCTGGAATGCATACTGACAGCCTATCTCTACAAACAAACAAACAAACAAACACCATAGCAGTTTGAGCAAGTAATGGCTTAGCTATTCCTAGCTGAGTGGTTTTTGGATAGTCATTAAAGTTTTGTGAGCATCAGTATCTTTAAGATAGAGCAGTGCTGTACCAGGCTCATGAAATTGGAATGAAAACAAGCATGCGGTAATATTTTAGCTTTCGAAAACATTTGAAAGTTTAAAAATAACTAATACATTGTTTAAATGTCATAAAATTTTAAACTGATAGCTTTTAAATTCCTTCTTCCACTCCCTTTTTCACCGGTCTGAGATATTTTTGTTGTTTTCCCCAGTTCCTTACTATACCAAAAGATGGCACTGTTGATCCATATTTAATGTATTTATTTGCTTTTTGATGAAAAAAATGTGTTGGGCATCATATCTGCAAATGTCTTAAATTGAGGTTATATTTTTTACATTTAATTTTCTGTTTTGTAAATGGATCTTTAATTCATGTAAGGCTTCCTAGGACCAGATTTCATTTTTATTTTGAAATAGTTTGGAAATTCAATTATTTAAGTCATTTTGAGGACATAAACTCCTGTGTAACCTAGTATAATTAATGATAAAACCTTATCTTAATGTGATAGCTAATGTTTAATGGAAAACATAGTTGCTTTTTGTATAGCAAAATCCATTCATTTTTTAAGCCTTTAAAAACAATTCAATGATTAAAACATACCAGCTATAAATAAATGATTTGTGTGCTTTTAGGTCACACCACCTAGATTTATCCATTTTGGCAAGCCATTTTTATATTGAAAGTACCTTTGAAAATTTAGCAAGACCTTTCACTGCTTGAATTTCTTCTGGCAGTAGTGTGATAAAAGGAGAATCTAGGGTCTATGAATAGCTTTTCCAGGTGAGAAATGCTGAAATTAGATAATATGAATTTGACTTGAATTGAGAATAGACAATATGGGAGGATGTGGTGAGTGAAAGCTCTTCTGCAGAGAGGTGGAAACCTCCTGATTGTTTATTCCTAGAGCACAGCACATCCAATACAGTTTATGACCCAAGCAAGCTAGGACAAGCAGGATATTTTTAAGTCAAGTCAGAGCTGTCTCTAGTTGTCTTTCAGTACAAACAACATTTGCCAGTGATTTTTACTGGAAGTAGAAAAGCACAAAACACTTCTGCTGCTATTTTCATAAAACGCTTAGCTCTTGTTTGGGCTAAGATTAGAAAGCCAAGATCCTTCCAGTGTGCTTTCTTTGTTTCTTTACTTAAAAGTGGACCTTGTTTCGAGTCTATATAACAAACAGATGTTAGCTTTTGCCATTTTTCTATAAAAATCATGTTTGAGGGTACTGTGGCTTACCCCATCTTTTTTCTCTGAAAATCATGTTTGAGGGTACTGTGGCTTACCCCATCTTCATGACTGAAGTGCTGTCCTAGTTACCATGTGTGTGATTTGGAGTAAGTGAAAACACACTTGGGAATGAGAGATTTTATGTGCCTGGGAATATATGTATGCTTGCTTATATTTAAATGTTAACTCTTCTTGCCACCTTTGTTGATAATAATACGATACCTATGTGAATTGACCGAATTGTTAAAAAATGCATGATTACAGGAGGATTTAATTATTCAGCAAAAGACCCACTAGCTAAAGATTATCTTCTAGACGTTTTCTTGCAGGTTTGACAGTGGTCCTGTGAACTCAGAATAATGGGAGCGATGTAGGAAGTATACCGTGACGCTTAGTACTAAGAGCCCATTCTCCAAGGATATTCTTATTGTACAGCTGGAATGCTTTAAATTTTTAACAAGAAACTTATCTGTCTTTGTGCTTCTTTGTAGATGTAATATTCTGTGGATTTGGTAAATAACAAAGGATTATTTTTCTAGATAAGACTTTTCAGCTTTTTGTAATTAGAAAAAGCAAAAAATGTGCTGAGTGATATTTTTTTTTTAAACTTCTCTTTTGGATACATGGGCAAAGACAGCTAAGTGTCTTAAAAATGTTTTCAACAACTTCCCAAGCCACTCCTCTACATGTGTAGGTTTTCCAGGATTTCAAATTACTGTTACAGGGTAGGAGTTAAAGTAGGAAAATATGATATTAGACTAACAGTCCTTTTTCTCCAAGTAATACTTGGATTCAAAAGAAATCAAACAGCATTATGTATTTGTTATAAAAAAAGATCTATCAGATTTTGTCTGGCTCCTTTAGATGCCTTATAATAATATGCTAATTTATGCTGATGATCTTATCTCATGACCCTTCTGTGTGGCCTAGATATGTTAATATGTTATAGCTTTTTAATTTCAATCATCTGTGGTGACTGAATATGTTTGTCCATAGTACCACTCTCCCGTCTGTGTCAGGGACTGGAAAAGAACAAGAAAAATGTATCTCTGAATCAATTTCTTTAAGCATGCAGTAGTAACAGAGGAAATTATAAAATAGACATAATTTAATAAGACTGTTATGTCTGAACATTCATTGCGAATAGTACTGCACATACTGTCAGCTTTTAATTAGGAAAAGGAGTTGGGTCATTGGTTTTATTAAGCAAGGGCTTATTAACGTCTTTCGATTCTTTAAAAAAATTTTGCCTAATGTCAGTGAAAAAAATCTCAAGAATGAAAATTAGATGTCATTGCAGCTTTATGATGTATATTACTCTGTTACGCCCATTTTTAAATTTCTTAAATTTGGAGAGTTATACATTTAAAAATTCCCATGATAGGAAAATACTATATAGTATGTAGTAGGAAAATTTATGGGAAAATGGGATAGGTGAGCCCAAGTCCTAACACAGAGGAGGGAGCGCAAATATCTTAAAATTTTGTTAAAATGAAAATTCATGAAATAAATTTATATACCTTATATATAATTAATTGCTTTATCTTTCCTTATCCATAGACACTGCCCCTTCAAAGTTCCTTTTTTTTTTTTGATAGAAAAAGTATATATCAAAAAGTGCTTTTTTTCTTCTTATAACTTGTCAGTTTTTAAATTGCCGTATTTGTTCAACTCAGTACGAACTTGTAAGCCTTTCTAAGCCTGTGATTCTTTGTGTCTAAAATATGTTATAGCATTGTTGTGATTCATAAATGCTTGATAATATTAAGTATTAAACATCAATGCAGAAAACCTACCATTATATGTAAATGTTTTAAGTTTGAGTCCTTTAAACTAGTTTAATATGCTAATAAAATTTGACTTAATTCATCTTAATCTTTTAAAATGTCTTTTTATGTATTTCTTTCTTGCATATCTTTTCCTGATGGTGAATATGAATTGGGAAATGAGGTGAACTAGGCTGTATAATAGATGGCTCTCTTTGGTAGCCAGTGAAGCAGAATGGAGTGATCTCATAACAGGAATTGGAACATTTGAGGCCTTGCTTCAGAGATGACTTTACTCATTGTTCGACTTTGATTATTTACCTTTCCTTAACTTTTAAATTCTCGTTTATGAAATGATCCATTTTGACTGTTCTAGAGGTACGAAGGCTGAAGATATTTTTCTTACACAGTATCTGAAAGAAGTAAAGCTGTGTCAGACGTGAATGCTTCTTGAACATTTCTGACTTTCTACATCCTTAAAGTCCCCTTCTCCCCAGTCAGGTACTCCCTTAATGCACCATTGTGGCATATGCTGTCTTTATTTGTTATTGTAGCAATTGTTAAGACTCCACACAATTATTTATGTGTTTCCCATTAGGCTGAACTTGAATACAGAGGTAACTCTTTTTTTCTTGTATTCTTAGTGCTGCCAATATATTTACTCTATAATAAACAGACTTCTGGAAATGAATTTGTATCAGTATTCATGTCATTTGTAGGAAACAAAGCTCACTTCACATACCATTTAGAGTTTTTCATTTGTGGTGCTTTTGTGTTTACTGTGAGATAAGACAGAATAAGTTGTTACCACCAGAATTAAGTGTTTTTCTGCTTCAGGTTGTTCTTAAATTATTGAGACCTTTTTCTGAGGCTGACCAAAGTAAATTGTCTCATTGGTTCTTTACAAATATGATTCATGGACACTGTAAGTATAGATTTCATGCTTAAAGTGATTGAATCAAATAAGCACATTGTTCTTTGTTTGTTTCCTCAATTGGTTCTTTTCATTTTCCTGTTCTTCCTGGCGATTCCTTGAGGCATCTGGCCAGTGTTAGGTATTTCTTCCTGACTCATCATTCCTTCTGCCACCTGCCAAAGAAATGCTTTTACTTTGCCTAGGAACATTTGGAGTTAGATTTCATTATTGGTGTAGGTCATGGACCACCTGATAAGCCTAAGCATGTCATATTAATTGGCACTGACTGCCAGCTACCAGAATGCTCAGTCCTGGTATTATGCAGTTTTAATCCTAAAGATATTGTTAAAATTTGGAAAAATCTTTTATTGGAAGGTGAACTAACCATTAATTTGAAGCCCACCTTGATGCTGTTTTTCTTTATGTGAAATTCTGGTAGGTTTTCTTTACTTTTATATAGTCTCTTAGATTCATTAGAGTTTTTTTTTTTCTTTTTTCATATTTAGAAAAGAAGAAATTGAGGATTGGGAATTAAAAGTGGGGGGAAAAATGGCAGGACTTAGTACTTAGTATCTTAGATCTGAAAGTTGGAATGAAGTCCTATTGGAGGGCCCCTGGGGCCTGTGGGACTTGAGAAAACGGAATTAGTCTCACACAGTAAGAAAGAAGTAGATGGGACTTAAACAATGCAGATAAAATGAAAGCTGTGATAAACTATTTTTATCTGCTGCAAGTCTGAAGACATGTACGTACATTTGAATGAAAATATGGAAGAGAAATGCTGAATTTAGTAGAAAGAAAGAGATGGTCATTTAGAAGTGCAGCATCCATCTTTACAAATAAGGTGAAACATCACCCATCACTTTCTATGGTGTCTTTCTTGTGCTCAATTTTAAAATACTCATACAGGCCTTTCCTAGGCATTTTTTTTTCTTGCTTTCCACCTTTGGTTAACCTGTACTGTCTTCCCATGAAATCTTAAAAATCTTCCAAAAATGTAGTCTGCCATAAGGATTTTTAGAAACATTAGCCCCCTAATTGGGAAGGGACTACTTTCCATCTATATTTCTGAAAAGGAAAAGTTACTCTGACCTTTGAAAATAAGTACTGTGCTATAGTTAGGAGAAAGAATAAGAAAATTCTCAGAGTTAAAGGAGCACGAGTTGAGTTAGACCATAAGAGGCTGACCAATTCATCTTGTGATTTTAGCCATGCCATTTAATCTTCCAAAGGCTCAGTTTATTCTTAAAGGAAATGAACAAGTTGAACTCCATTGTTTTTTGGTTATCAGTTTATTTATTCATTAGATATTCATCACATACCTGTTATGTTCTGTATTCAGTAGCTAACAAGACAGAAATTTACCCTTGTAAGACTTCTATTTGCCCTATGTTTCTTGACCTATCTTCCTCTTACTCGCTTATCTTGTAATTGGGTGGATAATGAGGAAATGAAGCAGTGTAACATCATTGATCATGAATTTGGGGACTTTGTGTGCTTTTATGTAGAGGTGAACCAACATTTTTTTTTAGAGAGAAACACTGTAAGGAAAAATAGCCTACATCTGTTAAGGTTGTTATAACAAAGCAGTGGATTATCTCAGAGACAGAAATGACAAGAGGAAAAGGTTTAGCTATAGAATAATCTTGTTTGTGTTTGGATATAACAGGTATAAAATGGAAAGAATTTATCCTTGATAGTGAAGAGTAATTTAAACAGTGTTTGAGCTTCTGGGTAGTAGTGCTTCTATCCTGAAAGTAAGGAATAATTTTAATTTTGGGGAAGAAAAGCATTCTTTGATATAGAGCATACACTCTTCTTGAGTTTTTTTTCCCTTTATTTAATTTAATTTTTTTTTTAATGGAACCAGGGATTGAACTCAGGCCCTGCGCTTGCCAGGGAAGTGCTTATTCTACTGAGCTATCTCCCTGGCCCTTTTTCCTTTATTTTGGAGAATTGAAATTTATTATCTCACAAAAGGGAAAAGTAATTTGAATGGAGTTCATAAAAATAAAAGAAGTAAAATTTTAGTTAATTGAGAAATCTAGGGAGGTATCCAAAACTAGAAGGAGTATCTCCTTTGGCCACTAGATCTAACGTGAAACCCTGGTTCTGTGAGTTGGCTGAAGAGCATTTAACTCTGTTGGCAGTATCCAGGTTAGCTTCATGCAGTTTAATTCTCTGACTTCTTGCAAGATACTGAGGAAAGCAGTAAAATTTACTGGTTATTAGATAGCAAGAATAAGTTCCGTTTTCTCCAGACTTACGACAATTAGAGGTTGGTTCTAGCATATCTGCTGCTTAAGTTTCAAGGCTACCTCTATTTGAGAGCTGTTTTGGGGAGATAACCTTGTAACACATACATTTCAGTGAGTACATTCCTTTTGCCACCTGCTGAAGTGGACTGAGAGTGACTGCTGACCTGAAGTGAGTGCCTGTGTTCTGTATTAATGTAGCATGTCTGGATCTGGACAGCAATCTTTCATTCTGACGTGCACATAGTCAAAGTAAATTAATGTTTAAAACCTGAACACTTAAAGTTCAGCTGGTCTGTGCATTCCAGAAGAATCCTTCGGGGACAGTCACGTAGAAATATTAAGTGATTTCTTATACTTAATATTTATTGTACGTGTAGGTCCACATTGGAATATTTGTAACAAGATTTATCCAGTCCTATTTTTGTGATGTCTTTGTTTTGCATTGATTGTACAAATTAATGAACTAATTTTAGATCTTAATCTTCATATATTTTAAGTAAAATACTTTTATAAATATGGCTTGCAAGACTATAGCCTGATTTCAGTTATATTATGTTTTTTACATCAGTCTAATTCTGTATTTTATTTTAGTCAAATGGTAATACATTTTTGGAAACAGTGGTATATAAAACACAAGGCAGGAAAATACATAGAATATCTATAACTATGTAACAGGGATGTTACTGAGAGGATTTTCCTTTTCTTCAATATACACTATTGTGTTTTTGCTTTTCCTGGGTAAAAAACATTCATGGCAGATGTAGTAATGGGGAAATTATATTAACATTTAAGTATTAAATTAGCTTGTAACCAGAGTCTCCTACTAATATGATGACATTTAGAAAGTTTGGGATTTTAAGGACCATGTTGCATAACTCATTGTTACACATTTCCTGTTTGCCATTAAAAAAAAAAAAGCCCAAAATCTTAGATCTGCTTTTTTTCAGATTGGAAATTTCCGTTATGGATTTCAACGTTGTTATTTTACCTTACTTGTCAATGTTTGATATTTATGTATTAAGATACGTGTATACAGAACATAATGACACTATTAGAGCTGTATACAAACAACAGTTTTCATAACACTTTCGCAGTTTAATTTCAAAGAAAAATCTCAAGTTATATTTATTAATGTACATATTACTGCTAGACTTTTTTCTTGCTACCAAAAGATGGCAGGTGGAAATCAGGTGGAAGTGAACCTAGTATGTGTTCAGAGAAAATATGCTGCATCTCTTATATCAGCATTTTAAAATTTTTTTCTTTTTTGAGACAGTGTTTCACTCTGCAGCATAGGTTGCCCTTGATCTCACTTGTAGCCCACGCTGGTCTTGAACTTGCAATGATCCTCCTGCCCTAGACTTCCAAGTGCTGGAATTACAAGCGTGCACACCAGGCCCCGCTTTATATGCCTGCTTTATATGTCCTGTTAAACTACTTGCCTCATTGTTCTGTAAAAATAAAAATTAGATTTCTTCTGTGTTTGAGAGAATATGTTTTCTGTTCAGAAATAAACGTAGAACATCAAATAACAGTTGTTAGATTATATTTAAAACACATCACTTTTTGAATCTTGGATATCCCTAACCTTAGATAAATGTGTGCTTTACCCACGATACAGTGGCTTTAGATTGGATTTGGAAACAGTGTACAGGGAACACCTATTGTTTCCACTGAATGATGTGTGCCCTACAGAGGTGAACTTTCTGACCTAGTGCTCTTCCAGTAGTAATGGATTTGTGCAGATTTGAGCACACTGTTCTACTTGATCCTGTTTTCATTTCTGTGTAATAATAGCTGGCTAGCTAGCACAATCGAACATCTGCTTTGTGGCTGTGGAAGGTAGTGTGAATGGTTCAGATTTCGAACTCTGACTTGCTTGCATTATGCTTTTTCTTCCTGAGTAAACTCGGTGCTTATGTATACATTGTACATGAACATATTCATTTTTGCTCTGCATAAAGAAATTTTTTTTTATGTAAGGTTTCTTAGAAAATTGTATTAGTGTTGATTACCTGGAGAATAAGCCATCTGTGTGCTCTATCTCCCTCAGTCAAGGTTTGTGAAAGATTTCAACACAAAATGAGTATGTTAGGGCCAGGGATTTAGCTCAGCAGTGCAGTATCTTCCTGAAAAGTGTGAAGTCCTGAGTTTGATTCCTGGTACAAAACAAAAGAAAACACAAAACCAAAAAGAGTTATGATGGGGCCTGTTGTTCTTGATCTTAATTTGCTTTAATAATTTTTCCACCAAAAAATGTATGTAGATATATATATCTCTATATCTCTATATCTCTCTATCTATCTATCTATCTATCTATCTATCTATCTATCTATCTATGTCTATCTATATCCAAAACCCTCACCATCAAACTTACATGACATAATCCTACCTGGGGTACTATGTATGGAATCTCTGGAAGCTGCACTGTTTTGATTGAGGGTACCCTTGCACCTCCATTGATAAATATATCAGGGAAGACATTTTCTTTGGTGAAAAGTAGTTCACAACTGACTGTGACAGCTGATTCTTGAAGCCTTATGTACTTATTTCAGAGGACCAGGGACTCAGAGCAAGCTATGTGCATGGTTACATATAATCAAGGTTAATTTTTATCAAGGGTCACTATGTTTTTGCTATAATCTGACAATCATGACCTACATTAAAAGAGCCCTGTGGGTCTGTCTGGTGTATTTTTGCTTGATGTCTGGGCCCCGTGTAGTTCAGATGCTTGTCAGTTTCATCATATATTATCATTTGGGGCCCTTGCTGAACTTTGAGGTATACCATGAAAACAGTGCTTTTTGCAATTAGATAGGAGGGAGCTCTGTTTTATATTATGTAAACAGTCTTTAGTCCTGAAGGGTGAATGATTTGGGAAATTTTCTAATTCTTGTTCTATTATATTCAGTTAGTAGATTGTTTTGAAATTTTACTTTTACAACCAACATTCCAGAATTGGTTCAGTTATTTCACTCTTTACTATGCTTTTCTTGGGGAAAATATTTGGGAATTTTCAAATCTAATGTATTTTCCTTGCCTAAGAAAAATCTAGATGAGTAGTTTATTTCACAACATAACAACTAAATAGAATTTAAACAACAGAAATTTACAAATATTTTTCCCTTTTGCTGGTAGAAAGAGAAAATGGAGGGTGATGTTTTTAAAAAATGTGATTTTGGTACTTCAAAGACAGAACTTAATGGCTATTAAAATGGGATGTTTGGATTTTTAGTTTTGAGATTGCATTTAATTTTGGACATATCTATCATATTTACTAGTTTAAAGGATAAACAGTTCAAACAGTATGAAAAAAGCAGTTTATATTTTGTCAGTTTTCAACTTCAGATATCAGTAAATCATTGCTGTAGCCGTCTTTATCTTTTGTTTGCACAAAAAACCTGTTAGAATTATGTCTAGGGGGAACATCTGCTGTGGTTCCCAGTCTTGTCAGTGATAAGGGATAAGCTGTATAAACAGGGGCACCACAAAAAAAAGGGGGGCGGGGAAGAGAATACAGGCTGCTTTTCGGAGAAGAAAGTATGATGTGAATTTAATTTTATAAGGCAGGCACAAAAAGCCATGGGGTTTTGCTCATCTATCAAGATTGAAGTTGTATTTATTCAGAAACTACAAGTTATTTGAGCAAGTTATTTATATGCTTATCTTGCATGCTTATCTTCATATTAATATTATCTTTTTTGTTACATGATTTTTACTTTGGAAGTCAAAGCTTTTAAAAGTTCTTTGAACATGCTTCAGTGTAGCACTTGACATTGCAATATTTTTCAAATTGTCTGTTTAGTTTTTGGACCTTTTTTTCCTAGCCATTAATTTTTCCCTCAGCTGAATCCTCAGAAATCATCCTTTTCTGTTTTCATTTGCAGTGAGGTCATGGTGCTTCCTAAGGAGCAACCTAGTCATTCCCATGGCAACACACTCTATCAAACATCACCAATCCATCTTGCCCCTTACCTCTAAACTCTCAGAAGCAGGGGAGAGGGGTTTGGAAGCAAAACTATTGTTCTTATAGCAAGGAGCTGTAGGTTCAGAGAGAAGAGAGGACAGTAGATTTAAAAAAAAAAATGAATCTCTCAAGTACCTTACATTCACTGAATTATGGACATGTAAATGTATGAGATTTATTTTATGTTAAACAGTTGTTTTCAGGGTGGAAAATGATTCCAAAACCTTGATTTAAAGACTGTCTTCCAGTGTCTATGAGAACAGTGAAAGGATAAGTATCTTAGTTACATTTAATATGTAAACATGTTAACCCTCCATTAGAATTTTGCTCTTTTTTAAGGACTGAAATATGTATATGCTTACCAGTCATTTTGGGTTAAGATAATGGAATTTTAGAATAATTGAAACATCCTGCACTCTTTATTTTTATTTTTTCTGGTACTACTGGGGATTGGTATTGAGCAACATCTCTAGCCCATTTCATATCTTTTATTTTGAGATAGGGTCTCCCTAAGTTTCTGAGTTACCCTGGCTAGGGTTGAACTGTGATCCTCCTGCCTTAGCCGCTCAGAGTGCTGATGTTATAGGTATGTGCTACTCCACTTGGTGACACCCTGTACTTTTAATGAGTTCCTGAATTTTGTCAAGATTTTTCACCCCAGTATGATAGTGTGAGTGGGATGATATGATTTCTTAGGTACAGAATAGAACAATCTGGTTTTCCTTATTACTAAAACCCTCAAACCTGCTGACATCAGGTATTATGAGGTACAATACAATTTCAGTTTTTGAGTCTGTGAACTGTTATGGTAAATTGCTTATCTTATTAGCTTTAGGGCTTCAGTATTTTCTACATTTTATTTTTTAAAAGGTTGGTACAGGGTCCACAGGATCTTACTACATAGATTGGACTTGTAGTGATCCTCCTGTTTTCAGCCTCCCAAGTGCTGGATTACAGGCATGCACCATCATACCTAGTCTCAACTGCTGTCTTAGCGTGCCCTGTGGGCGGGGCCAGCACAGTATGCCAGGGATTGAACCCCAGCCACTGAGCTCTGCCTAAGCAGGTGCTTTAGTCCGCTGAGCTATCTGGCCAGCCTTCTGCATTTCATTTCATTTTATTTATTTATTTTTCCTTTTTCTTTTTTTTTTTTTTTT
>NDGM010991793.1:0-10650 GCA_002564305.1 Octomys mimax | reverse complement strand
TAATTGGTTTTGAAACTGTCTCATTGCTATTTGTTTCTCAATAAAATTATTTTTTAAAAAGAATAAAAATATTGAATTATCAAAAAAGTAAAGAAAAGGCAAGGAAAATTAAGGTTTTTTTGAAAGCAAGCACTAATATTCAATTATTTGTACAATCTTGCATGACTGTATCTATTAATGAAGAAGAGATTTGACAATAAAAATAGATAATATAACAATCATTGTTAATTAGCTATTCTTGTTTTGAAAATCAGTAGCATACATATTGTTGTATGTTAACCTGTTTCTCTCTTTGCTTTTGCTATTTGTTTTTGCTTTGGTTTTATTTTTTAAAATAAAATAAAATAAAATTTTAAAAATTTTTTGAAATTTTTCAAACTTTTAAAAAAATGATACATAATTTGACTAAAGAAAATGGTAGGAAACCAACAATGCTTATTATTTTTCATATTATTGTCTTCAAATTAATTGTTCAGATTATCAGATATAAACCTGTTTTGATTGGCATTGCATTGAATCTGTCTAACAGTTTTGGGAGTATGGCCATTTTCACTATATTGGTTGTTCATATCCATGGGCAAGAAATGTTTTTCAGTTTTCTGCAATACTCTTTGATTTCTTCTTTTAAAGTTCTGTAATTTTCAATGTATAGATCTTTTACTTCCTTTGTTAGATTGATTTTGCAGCATTTGATTTTTTTGGATGTTATTGTGAAGTGCATGGTTTCTCTAATTTCTCTCTGAGTGAGTTTATTTTTTGTGTACAGGAATGTTACTTTTGAGTGTTGATTTTCTGTGCAGCTACATTACTGAACTTGTATATTAAGTCTAGAAGTCATTTGGTGGAGCTTTTCAGTTCTTTTGTATAGAGAATTATGTCATTTGTGAATAATTATTATTTCACTTCTTTCCAATTCTAATTTCTTTTATTTTTCTCTCCTGTCTAGTTGTTCTGGCTAATGTTTTCAGAACTAAATTGACAAGAAATGGTGAAAGTTGAATCCTTGTCTTGTTCCTGATTTTAAAGTGAAATATTTCATTTTTTGTCTATTTAGATGCATGTTGCTTGTTGGTTTGTCATAGATGGCTTTTATCTGAGTGAGGTAAAGACCAACTAGTCTGATTTTCATTGCTTCATGAATGAGTGTTGGACTTTATCAAAAGCCTTTTCTGAACCTACTGAGATGATAATATGATTTTTGTCTTTGGCTTTGTTGATATGGTATATTACATTTATTAATTTCCATATATGAACCATACCTACATTCATAGGATGAATCCCACTTTTTCATGATGTGTAATTCTTGTTGAAGGTTTCCTGCATTTTGTTTGCTAGTATTTTATTTATGATTTTTGCCTCTATGTTCATCAGGGAGATTGGCCTATAGTTTTCTTTTCTTGATTGGGTCTTTCTTTGGTTTTAGTATCAGGGTAATCTTGTTTCTAGGAATAAGTTAGGGAGTATAGTTTTCTTTTCAATTTCATTAAAGAGTTTGAGAACTACGAGCATTATAAATTCTCAAACTTTCAGTTAGAATTTAGCTGTCAATCCATTAGGAGCTGGGCTTTTCTTTGTTGGTAAGTTTTTAATTATGCTTTCAATTTCACTGACTGCTATTGTGTTATTTAAGATTTTTGTATCTTTTAGATTCAGCTTTGGTAATTAATATGTACTAAGAATCTATGCGTTTCTTCTGTATTTCCCATCTTATGAGAATAAAGATTTTTAAAGTAGGTATTGATGATCTTCTGAATTCCTACAGGATCTGTAGTGATTTCACTCTTTTCAGTCCTTATTGAATGAATTTGAGTTTTTTCTTTCATTTTTTGATAAGGTTGGCTAGGGGTTTATCAATTTTGTTTATTCCTTCAAAGAGCTGACTCTTTGATTCGTTTTTTGTAGTGTTCTCTTTGTCTCAATTGTGTTAATGTTTTCTCTGATCTCTATAATTTCCTCCCTTCTTTGGACTTTGGGCTTGACTTGCATTTCTTTTTCTAGAAGCTTGAGGAATAAAATAAGATTGTTTGTTAATTCTTATTCTGTTTTCTTGATATGACAATTCACTGCTCCAAATTTCCTCTTCCTCCCCCTTCTCCTCCCCCTTCTCCCCTTCCTCCTCCCCCTCCTCCTCCTCCTTCTTTTAATTTTCATGCATTTGGTATAAGTTCTCACTACACAGCTCAGAATCAAAGTGGTCCTCCTGTTTTCAGTCTCCCAGGTGCTGGGATTACAGGCATTCACCATACCTGAACTTGGTTGCAGCTCAATGTGCCCTGAGGGTGGGGCTGGTGTGGTATGCAGAATGGGAATGGAACTTTGGTCCCTGCACTTGCCAAAGCAGGTGCTTAAACTGCTGAGCTATCTTGTCCCCTCTTAGTATTGCTTTAATTCCATCCCACTGGTTCTGGTAAATTTATTTGCATTTTTTATTTGATTTTAAGTACTGTTTAATTTATTATTTAATTTCATCTGTAACCCATTGGTTGTTCAGGAGAGTATTATTTAATTTTCATGTTTATGGAGTTCTAAGAAAATTTCTTTTGTCAACAATTTCCAATTTCATTGCACTGTGGTCAGATAATATCGTTAATTGATAATGTCAATTCTTTTACATTTACTTCAGCATGTTTTATGTGCTATTATATGGCCTATTTTAGACCACGTCCCTTGGGCAACTGAGCAGAATGTATATTCTGATGATGTTGGGTGAAACACTATACAAGTCTACGAAGTCCATTTGTTCACAAGTTTGGTTTAGTTCTGGCATTTCTTTGATGATTTTTTTTTGTCTAGTTTATCTATCTCTTTGTGACAATGGGTATTAAACCCGTGTTATAGTTAAATGCTCCCACATTTACTGCATAATTATTTTTGATTTATTTCTTCTTTTTCCAGCTTTCCCCTAACTAGTGATCACTACTAATGTAGTGATCTTCTTTATCTCTTTTGATCATTCTTGGTTTGAAATTTGCATCGTCTGCAAACAGAATAGCTACCCCTGATTTTTTCTGAGTTCTGTTGTGTGGAAGATTTTTTCCATCCTTTGACTTACTTTTAGTCTATGAAGTTCCTCTTAAGTTAAATGTGTTTCTTGTATACAGTGTATTGTTGGATTTTTGTTTGTTTATTTAGGTACTGGGGATTGAACTCAGGACCTTTCACTGGCCAGGCAAGCACTTGATGGATTTTGTTTCTTGATCCACTCTGCCGCTGTGTTTCTTTTGATTGGTGAATTGAGGCCCTTTATATTAATAGTATAACTGGCTTATATTAATAGTATAACTTAGCTTATCTTTGTCATGTTATTTTCTTGCTGTTGATTTTCTACTTTTCCCCTTTGTTTAATTGCTTTCCCTGCTTGGTGGTTCCTTTAAGACAATATTTTTAAATCAATAAATGTTTACTGATCACTTACGTGTCAGGCAACAATGACTATGGAATTCAACAATTAGACACAACTCCCATTCTCTAAAATCTCAGGTTAGGGACAAGCAATATATAAATTAAAAAAAAACCCCACAACCCTAGATTATGATAAGTTAAATGCCAGTAAACAAAGAAGGGTCAGTATTGAGTTCTAATCATAATAGAGTTGTAGGTGGACATATGTTAAACTAGTCACTCTGCAGTTGGAAGATTTTCCAGGATTGAAGGGTTTTAGGGCAGAGATGATTCACACCTCATTTGCAATAAAGATTTACTGATAACTTCTACAAGAGAAATGATTGTTTCTCTCTCTCTTTCTCTTTCTGTCTGTCTGTCTGTCTGTCTGTCTGTCTGTCTGTCTGTCTCTTTCTTTCTCCCTTCTCACTCCTTCCCTTCTTTCTTCTTTCCAAATAACTTAATTCAGTTTTTAAAAAATCTTAGGACAATTAGATGTCTAAAGTTTTTTGAGAAACAGTTTTTGTACCTGAAGAACAATAACATGTTCCATTTTCCCCATTAGTAACTATTGGCTGGATTAACATATATTTTCACAGAAATAAAAAAAATGTTTAAAGCATAGATCACTGTATTTGCAATTACAAAAAAGCATAAACAAACACGGACTTTTTGCTTTTTGCACCTTCTCATTACAAAAAAACCAAGCGTGTGAGGCAGTGCAAATGTTACACAGATTGATTTAGCTATCTTGTATACAAATATCAAAGCATCATGTTACATACCATATATACTTGTCAATGAAAAAAATAAATAAAACTATATTGCAGTCCAAAAATACACTTATGGAATAGAAACTTAACACATTTGGGCAAGTTATGCCAAGGCATGTGGCGTGCCCAGCTCCGCCTAAGGAGAGGCATTTCAGAAGGGCTGGAGGCCTGGAAGGAAGCACCTGCAGCACCTGGCTGGGCCTTTGTGAAACCCCCTGCCCCTCAGAGGTCGCCTGCTCTGCACAGTGGAGCCTGCATGATGTGTCTCTGATGTCGAGATTTCCTCGGATGTTTCTGAAAGGGGCAGTGCTGGGGCTTAAACAGTCTGGGGCGATGGCCCAAGCCTCTCCTCTGACAGCAGATCTCAACATTATGGAGCCGCTGCTGTGGCTGCTGGTGCTTAGGACGTGTTGCTTCACTGCTTAAGTCTGCCCAGAGTTGGACAGCAGCTCTGTGCGACTCAATTTGCCACTCCACCTGGGGAGAAGAGGTTTTCCCCTGACAACGCAATGGCGTCCTGCAGTCTGTAGTCTAGCACCAAGTTGCAGCTCACTCTCTGCTGGCTTCCTAGCAGGAGCTGGCTTCTTCATGTAATTGGCCTGGAGATACAGCCTGTGTGGAGGATGCAGAAAAATACAGCTGTGGGCACACTGGGGTCATCGTCATTCTTGTATAACTGTGGATCTTAGTCTTCGGATACACATTAGAATTTCTAAAAATACCTCTGCCTGGATGCTGCACAGACCAATTAAGTCAGAATAGCTGGGGATGTGGCCCAGGCACCAGTATTTCTTAAAGTCCTGTCATGAGCCTATAATGTAAGGCCAGGGCTTCAAATTATAATTTAGTATGACTCAGGCTACCCACACCAAATCATTAAAAAAGGTGATTAATTCTGAGGAGAAACCAAAAGGGAGATAACACAGAGCATTAGTATAGGAAAAAGGAACTTTCAATTAGATGAAGTAAAACAACAACAGAAAAACTACAAAGAAAAGTTCCTGAATTTTACAGTTCATTAAAGAATGAAAGCGATGGATCACTGGTTAGAACAAAGTTATTGTTTTGGAAAACTGAATGGAGTAAGTAGCTTGTGACACAGACAAAAGGAAATGGAAATCAGGACTGAGGATGCTTGACAGGTATAACTAAGAGGGAAAGGGAACAGAGGCTAGATAATAATGAAAAAAATCATAGAATTTTTGCCCTCAGTAGAAGAAAAGCTTCAGTCTAAAATTTAGAAGGGATTTATTAGAGCTCCCAAATTGCATCAGAATTAAAGCTCTCAAATATTTAAGTGAAAGACACAAGAACAACATACAATTATTTATTGTAATGACAAAACTGTACGGATCCTACAGCTGAAGGAGCACTCATTATTCTTTTAGGAAAAGATATTTTTTTGAGAGAGAATGAGATTCAGTTGGCACGTTGATATGCATTACATAAAAATGACTTAGGTACATATAATGAAAGGGTTGAAGTTATTCCATGGGGTGAGGAAAATAAATTGGCAATATCTGCATACTTATATCAATGGTCTCCACCTAACAGTGACTTCATATGATTTTCCTATTCTCCTCTAGTGTCAAAAATGGTAAGCATTTATTCAAAACTTTGCTTTGAACTTGAACACTGTCCTGGGCTAGTGTTATGCACTCCGATCCTGGTTTGATATACTGGGTTAGCAGTAGCCAATGTTCCAATCCATCTTGTGATCATGAGGGTGAGCAAAAGAGGCTCCCGGGTTGTTAAGCATGAGATTCAACAGATGAGATCCGTTCAAAGCATTTCCAACTTGCAGTATATTTATAATGAAATCTCACAGCAAGTTGAGGAACACTGGTTTCTGTATGTACAGTAAGTACACATAGCACATACATATACCCTCTCACACACATCTAGATGTGTGTATAAGAAAGAGACATACTAAAGATATTTGAATTAAGAAAGTATAGAATTTTAGACAAAAATGTGATTAGATCAAACACTTTAAAGCCATTTCTGCAAACTCCCAAGGGGTGGGGATGTGAGGCCCCAGAAAACCCATATTTAGAAGCCTGTCTGGTGGGATATGTTTCTTGGCCATATGGGGATAGATCGAGAGTTAAGATACTGTATTTTCATTTGGTGCTGTGGAAATATTAGTTCAACACTAAATCATCTTGGGTGGCAGCAGAACTACTTAAACTTATTTGTAGAGAAATATAGGATTCACTGTAATCATTAGGCACAGGTATGAAACTAGTCACTTGCCAGAAAGAGTAAAAGTGAAAGGAACACTGCATGTAATGAGATTAAATTACTATGTAAGGATGTAACCAATTATATTGTCATAATACATGAAAATACTGACCAAAGTACCACTGTAGGTAAGAGATTCTCATTGAAATTAAAATGAAAACTACATGAAGAAGATAGAATAATTATTAGTATAACCTTTTTTTTTTTTTTTTGCTTGCAGGTAGGAAGAAGGTTTATTAGAAGAAAGCTCTTGTAGTCAGGAGGGGTTTGGAAGGTAGGTAGGTTGTCTAGGAGATTTTCTATAAGGAAAGGGCCACATCTTAGCCCACTCTGCAGCAGGCTGAGTTTAACCTGTGGGGTTACAAAACAGTTCAGCTAGAGGTAGGGCTACAAAAACTCAGCCCTCGCCAGTGTGTCTCCATCTTTGGGCTTGGTTCTTCTCAGAACTCAGTTTTATGCTTTTATCTTGACATCCCCAGTGCCACCTTGGGCCTACTTTGTCCCTAGCTGCCTGCCCTGCCTATCACAAATTTCCTCTGGAGAAGTGTCCTTGACTGCTGTTAGGGGAAAATGGGTATGACCGCTCTAGCTTCTTCTTGATGGATGGAGCAGAGGCAGTTGCCGGCAGTCAAGAGTACAGAAAACAGTGTCCCAACACGGAGGTTCCTGGGTAATAACTGCTAATGGGCAAGGCATGACTTTAAAATTTACATAGGAAGTCTCCAGATTCAAAGCACAAGGACTAGGTAAAACCACTATTAATAAAAATGCCAACATTGCTCAACACTATGCATTGCAACAAGCACTGTGAAATTCATATTTTTTTTAAGTAAAATTCTGTGTCGCTTATAAGCTTTCTGTTTAATACTATTTTGTACTCTTTCTCAAAAAAAAAAAACCCCAGGGAAAATGCAAAAAAATCCAATATCAAGTGCTATCACTTAAAATTTATCATGCCTGAACATTAAGACATACCTCTCCCTGCTCCCATCTTATATTTTCCCATTTATAACAACTACCAAGGCTTCTAATGTGGGAACTTTGACTTGAACAGGTACAAACCTTTCCATGGTTTTCACCAGTGGAGAACTTTATACACATAGCCAAAGAAAGATTTTTTTTTTTTTAAAAGGCATTCTTGTCTGTGTTGATAAGCAAGAGACAGGAGATGTCTGGTTGCTTTAACAGTTTCTAACTAACGTGAAGTTTACTTCTGGTTTCTAGAGTAGGCCTAAAATGTTAATCTTGTAGTAGAATTATAATGTTAATTAGGCTCTGAGTTTCTTAAGAGGACTAGTGCACTCAAACTGATTCTTCAGCTGGAATCCAACTTTTCTTAAAGACAAAGAAAGAAGCCCATGTGTAACTTTCAATATTTAAAATTTTAATATTGCAGTGCATCTATCAATTGGATCTTCATTCATATTTTTCTCTCCAAGGTAAAAATTTAAAATAGCCCTGGTGAAAAGAATAAGCCATAAGGTGTACGACTTTAATATACCTGTTGTTGCATTCTAAGTTAAATTATGAGTTTAAATTTTGTACTATCTTAAGTGCATTTATTCTTATGTATTTATAGACAGAGAAACTTTATTCTGTTGAAAATTTCTGAATGTGTAATTTAAACCTTGAATTATGACAGATAGAATTATCTGAATTGCTACATTGCACTTGTCACAAAGCTCCACTTCCCTGTGCAGCAGGATGAAGATGATTCGAAATGTTATTTATTATTAAAGAGATGTATCAGACAAGAAAAGTATAAAAACCAGCACATATATTTTCAGGTGATTAAATGAAAAATAAATACTAAACTGAAATGTTTCATAGTCCAAGAAGCAATTTATAATGAGTACATGACAAAGATAATAGACTTTATTTCTGCTTTACATCACTAAAGTCCATGGAGCTTGGTCTTAAATTCTGTGGACAGGTTTGAAACTCTTAAGTTGTTCTTGTCTCTCGTCCTGATCCTGCCTTGGGAAAGGGAATTAAGTTGTTTAGTATCTTTATAAAAAACACTATAGGTTTCTGTTTTCTATCCAAGCTATCTTAATGATAGTTTATAAGCTGTTGTCATGTGTGCATAACCCTGAGAATTCTTGTCCTGATTTAATGACTCGATGAAGAACATACATCTATTGAATAATGGAGTTGGAAGCTCCAAGGAACTGCTTGAAGGTTTAGGATTCAAAGTGTGTATCATCTCATACCTGCAAGGATGCTGTGCCTAATCTATTCCAAGAGCAATTACGTGCACGTGGGAATGCTACTATTTCTACTAGGCCTCTATTTTCTTCCTTGCATAGCCATCTCTACCTTGTATGCCTTACTTCAAGAAGTATCATTGAGTCAGTCATCTTTCCATCATATCTGCCTGGCAAAATGCTAACTCTGGATCACTGTGATTATTGTAGGTTAGATCTAAAATGTTCCCCAAAGTCTCATGTGTTTGTGTCATGGGGGCTGAATAGCTAAACGTGCTTCTGGGAGGTGGGACTTGGCTGGAGGTATGTGATTTGGAAGGGCCTATCTCCCCTTTAGCGCCTTCACTCTCTGCTTCCTGGGTGCAATTATGTGAATAGATTTTCACTACCACACTTTTTTTTTTTGTTTGTTTTTTAACTACGCTGTTTCTGCTTTGTAGACCTAAGACTTATAAAATCTCAGTCAAAATAAATCTCTCTTCTTTTAAGTTTTAGGTGTCAGGTATTTTATCCCAGTGATGAGGAAAATGACCATGACAGACTTTGATAGAAGTGGGACCATTGCTGGTGTTAATATGACCTTGTTGTTTAGAAGCCTTTAGACCTGGTTTTTGGGAGGAGTTTGCAAAAGTTTGGAGATACTGGCTACAAAAGCTGTAGAGTTCTATAATCTGAGCTTGATGGGAGATTCTGGTCATAACTCAGATGATCAGAATGCTGGTAGAAATGTAGATGGGAAGAACCAGGCTCACGGGGTTTCAGTTGGGAAGAAGAACATCACTGACTGTAGGATTCAAGGCCATGTGTGTTATATTCTCACATACACAAAATTAATTTATATTTTGACCATGCCCTGAGATGTTTTCAGAAGACTAGGTATAGTGTACTGATTAATCTGGGAAAGAAAATTCCAAGGAAGGCCAATGATGGGGCTATGGCACAAGTAGTGCTTGTTGCTTTTAACAAGATCTACATGAAGAAACAGGAAGAAAAAGGCCACTTGATAAGTTTTCACTTTCCCCAGAGATGGAAGGTTTGCACAATAGGGACACAGGAAGGCATGGTTGCTATAAAGATTAACATTTAAAAGAAATCAAGGAATTTGGATTGGGAAAATAGGGGGGACACCTTAAGAGCCTCTCAGGGATTCACAAGGTCTTGCCCTTTGCAGGCTCAAAGGTTCAAAAGTGAAAGAATTTTCTTTCTTGGGAAGAAAGTTCCAGGGCTCCTTCTTTGAAAGGGGTTTCCTAAAGGATTGCCTGTCCTGATTTGTTTCAGTGCTCAGCTATCCAGACATTGAGAGGCCACTGTAGCCAATATCCAAGGAGGCCTGACTACTGTTTGACCTGTTAGCAGACTTTGGCATTATCCACATGATACTGGTTTTATGGGCATGCAACATTCAAGAGTTGTGGAGTCCAGGAGGTGTCCACCCAGATTTCAGAAGGTGTGTCCCTGAGAAGGCAGCGTATGAAGCTGCGAGAATGAAGCCAAAGGTAGAGCTGAGGTCCCAGGATAAGGAAGATGCCAGGAATGTAGTACATCTGAGGAAAGTGGCAGGCACCGAGTGGAGCTATCCCAAGAGAGAAGCATGAGGGTTGCAACGGGCAATGTTGTTAACAGTGCTGCCCAAGCTGTTTGGAGTTCAGACATTACAACTTGCCCCAGGTGTCGGGCATGGAATGACTGGATTTACTCTTTTCCCTACTGAGTTTTAGTCTTATTTTGGTCTCATTAATTTCTATTTCCTTATTTTACCTTTTTGCAATGGTAATGTTTGCTCTATGCCATTGAACATCGGCAGTACTTAACTTTCTTTTTGAACTTTACAGCTCAGAGTTTTTCTTGACTCTCAGAAGAGACTTTGGACTTGGACTTTTCAGCAATGTAGAAACTATTAAACTAATTGGCAATTATTAGAGAAATTGGCAATTTTTTTCCATAATTCTATTGAGAAACAAATAGCAATGAGACAGTTTCAGACCAAATTGGTTGGACAGTTTCAATAATTAACACATTGCATACATTCTTCCTAGTGGTTAATT
>NDGM010991777.1:0-13839 GCA_002564305.1 Octomys mimax | reverse complement strand
TATATTAATATAGGTTATTCTAGAAATTTCCCTGTATATACAACAATATGTATGTTTTTAAGGTAGTATTACTTATATATTTTACATTATGTCTAAGCTTTGTTTTTATATCAAGTGTTATAAAATAACAGTATCGTGTTGTTAATTAATGAAATATGCAAAACTTTTTACACTATTTAAAAATCATTATTGTTTTTACAGCTTTTCATTTCTTTGCATGGATTACTATGAATTATTTAATTAGCCCTTAAATGAGTTAATACACTGTGTTCCTCTAGGGTACCCAAATCTATGCTGGGCTCCAGATGAGGTCTGTCCTCAGAATGCTCACATTTTTGTGCTATTATCATCATCATCAGCAGCAGCATCATCATCATTATCATCATCATTATTTGCAGGGATTAAATTTAGAGCATCAGCACTGGGCTACACCCCTGTCCCTCTTGTATTTTTAATTTTGAGATGGAGTCTTGCTAAGTTGCTATGTTGCCTAAGCTAGGCTTGAACTTGATATCCTTCTGCCTCAGTCTTCCAGACTGCTGTATTTACAGGCTTGCACCATGGTGTCTAGCTCATTTTTGTGTTTTTATTAATGGGAATTACATTGCTCTCAGTTTTTCATTATCATAACCTTTTTCCACTATTGCATTATTTTTACTCTTGCAACATCTTCTATTAAAATTGATTATATATTTAATGATATTATAAGTATGGTTGATTCTAATCTGATGGCAAGTACACTTTTGCATTTCATGATTTATTGCTTTACTTGGTATCTATTTTTAAATTGACTTGATTGCTTTTGTGCTTTTTGAGGCATAAAAATGTCAGCTGAACTGACCAGTTTCTCTTAGTAGCATTTGTAATATTCTTAGATAACACACTGGAGCAGCAAGCATTTCCTGATTATTAACTTTAAATAATTTTTGCCTTTTTTGAAAGAGAGATCTGGGTGTATATTTTCTTTACTCTTCAGTTCTAGTTTTTTACTGGAGTATTTTTACACTATCAAGGATCATATCCTTAATACATCTGTAAACATAATTTCTGTAAATAGGTTCTAGTTCAGTTACATTGATCTAGCAATGGCATTCAGCTCTCACGCAACACATTATTTTGATCCTTCTTGTTGAACACATATAGAGATATACGTTTTTAAGGCAATAGTATATTTCGTGTCTTTGGATGTTCAAAATTTTTTTTGTCTGTATTTTACTGAAAAATCTTGGCTTAGTATAAAATGTAAGGTTTGTACCTTTTTCCTGCCAGAATCTTGTAAGCAATTTTGTACCACGTTGGCCATTGGAAGTTGATGCGGACACATCTGCCTTTGTTAGGCTGCTTGCTTCTATCAGAGTGTTAAGGGCTAGAGACACGGAATAAACAAACATGTCCTCCCTTCCTTGAGAAACTCCACCCTGGGACACAGTCAAGGTCAGAATTGGCCAAGTGGCTCACTGCCGTTGTGCCAACCTAATAGCTCAGAATAGAAAACTTGCCATTTGCCTGAAGGTCCAGTGACTTCACCCAGATAATTCTTAATACCCTGAACACTTTGTAAATTCAGTGTGATTGTTGGCATCAAGTCATCCTTTGTCTTAAAGAAACTTTTTTTGCTGTACCATGTATTGAACTCAGGCCCCTGCGCTTGCCAGGGAAGTGCAAATTCCCGAGCCATCTCCCTGGCCCCATCCTTTATCTTAAAACAAAACAAAACAAAACAAAACAATATTTTGTTATATCTTTGATCTGTTTTCAGTTTTCCTCAGAAATATCAGTTTTGAACGTTTAATCACTTTCTATCTCCTGTGCCTGTTATTTTTCTCGCCAGTAAGTTAATATTTTTATTTTTGTTTCGTGTGACATGCTTTTCAAGCTGTGTGTTTTTCTGTTTTGTGCACTATATATTTGACTATTCTTTCTTTCAAAGGTAGTCTTCTTCTGAGAGATGGTTATCCTGATGCTTTTGATTTTTTTCCTGAAATTGTAAATTATTTTTAAATTTGTTATCCTTGATTGTCTTTTCCCTATTCTATATCCATCTGAGATTCTTCACCCCCAATTCATATTTTCTGTACATTTCTTAAGAGTACTATTTTATATAAATTTACTACTACTTATTGAGGACCACTGATTTTGGTCTTGGCATCTCTTTCTGTATTTTTTTTTTCTACCACTGGGATGAGCCACTGGAGTACAGCTTATGATTGTTTCATTGGATGCTTCAGTTTCATAATTTATTTCTTAACTTAGTATTCTTAACTTAGTAGTCGTTGTTCTGATGAATTTTCTAGCAGCTACAAGGAAGGATGGTGTTCATTCTTCTGCCCAGTCTCTAACTATTAGATTTCTTTCTTTGTGTTGGAATTCTTATGGGAAATAATGGAGATGACGAATATCTAACATCTACCTTTCTGTTGAGCCTCTCCTGCTTATTTGGAAAATGAAAGCTTGAAGTTAGTTTTTCTCATCCCAAATAAAAGGTCCCTAATTAGACCATTTTCACCTTAGCAGTTACTGTTAAGAAATCTGCAACTCATCATTTTCTCATTTTGTACCAACTGCATTGTATTTAGAGAAAGTATTTCTTGTGAGGTTAGTATAGCTTTACTTGTATTTATGAAAAAACACTTTTGTTTTTAGGTGCTTTCATTTTATTTATTTATTTAATTTTATAGTAGTTTCAATTCTCAAGAATGAATATATTTATGTTGATTATATTTGGGATTCTAATTTGGATTTCTTTACCAGGTTGGATTCTGATATTAATTCACTGAATTGTTTTTAGTTGTAAGAGGATAAAAATTCTTTTGACTTCACGGGGCTACTTTATGAAAATCAAACAGAAGACTCAGGAATTTTGGGACGCAAGACGCTGCAGCACACCTGTCAGCTGCAGCCACTCCTGTTCTGCACATGGAAAAGAAATCCAAGTCATAGTTTATGGAGGATCATTTTCTCTTTGTCGAGTCCCCTCAAGATGAGATTATATTGCCTAACTGAGCATGATAGAGGTGATGGCACAAGCAACCCTTGCAGTCACTCCCCTGCATCCTCACTGTGCTCTGCTTGCTGCCTTTGTTTCTGAGCATTTGCAGAGCAAAAGTGAAGGTGGAGGGAACTGCAGTGTAATTGGTGAGTGCATAAGTTAATATTTAGTTACAAGAGAAATGCTTGCCAACTGAAGGGTGTTTCATTTCATTTTGAAAAGTTTTGATGAAGGGTGAAAAAGGCATTTTAACATCGTTCTTGGTTGTTGACTGGATTTCTTATGGTGCTTTCCAGAAGTTACTATGTGTAATGATTTTGGGTTGAGGGACTATGCATCTTTGCTACACTGAGTGTCCTAGAACTTACGTCAGACACCTTCTTCCACTCTGATCTACTCTCAGTTCTTTCACATCCTGTGCTGGGCCTTGAGAAGCTGACCTAGAATTTGACCAGTAGGGACCACGACCAAGCAACTAGCAGGACGGAGGGCAGTGAGGTGAGGGCTTGTTCCTCTTTCATTTCTTCTGAAGGTCACTGTGCGTCAGCTATGCCCTTGACCCCAGGTCACAGTGGTCCCTGCGAGGGGGCCTCCTCTGACACCAGCTTTGTGTAACCTCTTCCTTTCTTGCCTTTTTGAGTCAGGTGTCCTATACCCTACCCATCCTGCACTGTGACCTCCACAACACTGTTGCTGTCCCTTGTGGTCTCTATAAACCACCACAGTCTCTTGTTCACATTTCTGATCTCAATTTCCTTCTCAGCTCAGCTGGTTGGGGTGTGCCACCCTCTGCTGGGACTCTGAATGGTGCAGGCCCACATGCATCCCTGGACTTACTTGGTTCACAGAAGTACTTTTACATTACCAGGAACTCCCCTGGAAAAAACACAGAGGGCCTAGTGTCCAGAGAGCCCCTTCAGTATTTAATTTTGGGGCTTTGAGTGGAACCTAGCAAGTCGGAGAACTTCAAATGCGCCTAACGTCCATAGTCACTATCTATTTTAGAGAAAGGGAAGGACGTAAACATTATCTTAGCATGAACTTTGTTCAACATTTCATTATTTTATGAAGTTATAGTAAGAAACATTCATTTTAGGGGGATTCTTATGAGGATTAGTCAGTTTTGTTTATCCAGTGTTTAAGAACTGTAAATGGTGGGCATGATGAGCAAACACTTTTGACTCTAATCCAGTAATAGTTGATTTCCCAAAGTATTTTGTATCTCATAGAACCTAGACATCCTTTTTGAAGTTACATATTCCCAGGATTATCTCAAACCTACTGGGGAAAAAAAATCTATCGTGATGCTCTTCTGGGTAGATTTTATGAGCCCTTCTGTGATTCTGAATGCTGTTTGAGGGGACTGAACTGAAGTTTCCAATTAGTTCTGCTCCTTAAGGACAACAAACTTCTTCACTGTTTTTGGGATTTCATTGTTCTACTCCTGTATTAAAAAGAGACATGGACCACAGAGTGAATTACTTCACTGAGTGTTTCTTCTCATTTTTTCCTCTGGGTGATTTTTAAATAGATTTATGGAGTTTAGCAGTTGTTCATGAATTAAAGGCCATGTGAACCATGTACTGAAATTTTGTACTAGAAATATTTTTATCCTTACTAAGATTTATTTCAAAACAGGATATTATTTCAGATTCTATGATAATATATTCAGACTCAATTACTAATACTGATAAAGTAAAAATTAAGCTGTTTGGTATAATTTTTAATAAAAATTGGCATGAAATAAGAATATTGGCATATAGCAATTGTGGTCTTGCAATCTTCATGCACAGTGTTATCTCTATTGTATATATTTTTCATATTTTTTTGGAGTCAAATAGCAAACACTATATAATCTCCTAGCATTCTATTCTGAATCATAGTTATGTTCACCAAATCATAAGACTATGTAGTTTTTCAATGTCTACTGCGCCACCTTCTCATCTTTAGGTGGGGTAAATCCAACTTAATCTCCAAGGAGTATCAGATTTGCTGTTTAAAGATAAATCACCTTAATAACTAAGTTGTCCAAAATGAAAACATTAGTACAAACAAAAGATGACACACTTGTGGGAGGCTCATAAAAAGTCTAAACAGCAGTGAAAATATGTTATTTCATCAACACTTGGGAGTCCAGGGCTTACCAAATGTTGATCTGTAATTTTAGCTTTCCTTGAGCATATCAGAGCTTCATTATATAAGTTATGACTTTTTAGTACTGTCTTTCATAGAAATAGCCCACCACCAACTATGGTCCTTGACAGGAATTTTAGGAAGACTGGCTGAGATAAGCAGCTTCATCCTACAACAGCAAGACTGGAAGGATCTTGGTGACAGGCATCACAGTGCCATCTCTATTTATGTAGCTTCTTCTAGGGACAGCGTGGGCATAGAATAAAAAGTGCAACTTTTTCTGAGCTTGATCACTTGAAAGGAAGATCCAAGCAAGAGGAGGTAGAAAATCATCTTGATTCCTTTGCCGATGGTGATTGCTTCCCAAAAGATCGGGGTGTTTGACCTAACTATCCCACTCTAAGCATGTTCTGTGCTTATTTTAAATATAAAACATTTAGATGTTTTATCCCCCATTCAGCTTCAGCAATGTTAAGAAAAGATAACTTCCCCCAATGCTATGAGGCTGAGGCTTAGCATCTGTTTTAGAAGGTCCATGTCTCTGTGTCCAGAGGAGTCTACTCCGGCTGCGGCCATAGCTGATGCTGAGTGAATGTGCAAGTCCACTGCCTCTCGGGAGAGTCGCGCAGTCAAACACTAGGGGACGAGGGGCGCCTCATCCCTCCACACTCAATAGTGAGGGCATTCACCTCATCTGTCGGTCATTTTTTAGATCATCACACCGAAAAGGCCTGAAGGTGACTTACAGTTCCGCAGCTCGACAACACTTGCTACTTACCTAACACTTCGAGGGTGATGTATGAAGTTCCTTAGGAAGAGCCTTCTGTCTCTGTGCTCTGTGCAACTGAAGCACAGACTAAGGCTAATTAGAGTTCTAGGAATATGCAAAGCTGATAGCCACCCTTGTAAGGAAGGAACCATTTTGTTATTATTTTTGAGGCCTGCTGTCATCTTGCCTTTCCCAGTTTGGGAAAAAGAGGGTAGTATAACGGGTTATTTTGGAATATGCAAGACATGTGCTGGTGAGCTATAATTACACAGTGACATCTTGGGAACTGCTATTTGGATGCTGTTTCAAGCTAATTTATAATTCTTTAAAGATGCTACATTCACATTGGATTTCATTTTTTCCCCTTTAAAGCCAGGAGCCCTACTATTGGTTAGAAAAACTTCAAAGACTTTTCTTTCCAATGTACTGGCTGAATTAACACTCCCAAGAGCCAAGAAGCTAAAGGTAAAGCTCCTTAAATATTTTTCCCAAATCCTCTAATGCTGCTTGCAAAACTTCCGCTCTGTTTTGAGTGTTTCCTTGTATCCTGCTGTAAAACAGAGCCGATGGTACTAGCAGCTCTTTATTGAGGGCTGATGTTGTTCCCCCAGATACTGATCTAAAGGTACATGAACTTGTTTAGAGGAAACAAATGTAATTATTCATTCTCCAGATACATCACTGTCTCTGCCCTGAGGATCTGAAGGGAAAGACAGGGAAAGACAGGGAAGGAGCCGTCACAGCAGCGGGATCACCGCGGGAGACCCAAGACTTCTCAGCCTTCTGAGGAGTCAGGAAATGCTCCACGGACTGGGCTGGGGGTGGCTCTTTTGCTGTCCCAGGACCCGCAGGAGGATGGGCTAAGGAAGGGCTCTGCGGGCTGTGGAGCAAACCTCTAGCAAACCTCTAGGAAGTAGAGAAGCAGCGCGTGCTGGGATTGCACCAGGTTGCTGACTAGGAGCCCAAGGCCACCCGCCCATTTCCAGAGAGCCTTGGACCACGGCTGGTTACTTCCCTCACAACTCTGGAGCCAGGGCTTTTTTCTGTCTCTTAGCACTAGGAACACTGGTCAGCACCGTAGACAGGCGAGGCTGTGTATTTATGCAGACTATTCCTATGTTGTAGTGAACTGGAGACTAACAGGCTCACAGAGGAAAGCAAAACACGGCTGCAGCCGAGTGGCTAACACGCTTCACGGAGCGAGAGGAGCCCCGCGTGGCGCGCAGAGCCTCAGGACACAGGCAGCAGGCTCATGGCCGGCCCGGGGCCAGCCCTGCCGGGCTCTGCCACCGCGTTCTGAGCTCTGGGCCTTCTCTGCCTTCTTCTGACACGGAAACAAGCGTTCTGTTTTACAAAAAGTGTGGCCCCTTTATTGAGATGGTGAACTGATCTATTATTTTGTCTTTACTTTGGATAAATTGAGATTTACTTTTAACTTAACATAGAAACTGCATTCGAGCATCAGTACTTCACCTAAAAGAGAATTAGGCTTTGCTGCTTTCACATTTACAGCCAGGCAGGAGGCATGTCTGTAGTCTCATTCTGGGAGGCTGAGGCAGGAGGCTGGCAAGTTTCATCCAAGCCCGAGCAACTTAGTGAGATCCTGTCTCAAAATAAGAAGTGGGAAAAGGCTGAGGATGTAGCTCAGGGTAAAGGCCTTAAATTCAATGCCTAGTTTTGAAATTTTCTCCTCCCATCTCTCCCTTCCTTCTTTTCTTTTTTCTTCTTCTCTCCTGGCTTCCCTGTCCCCTCTCTCAGTGGTCCAGGGCTTCTCTTACCAGATGCCCATTGTTAACCAAAATGCAAGTCATGGGTCCCCTGAAAAGAACTGGGTGGCACAGTCATTGGAAAAGTGGGATTTCTTCTGTTCAGGGAGCTTTTCTCCTGCATTGCCAAGATGTCAAAAGCAAACTAAGCCCTGCCCATGCTGTTTCCCAAAGCAAAGACGTGAAACAGTGAGCACAACAGATTCCACTGGGGCCAGAGACGGTGTCCTAGTTCTGTCTCTAACCAGCGGAGTGACACTTAGATGAGCTATCGAGTGTGTGACATGCTACACTGGCACTGTGTGTTTTGTGCTTTATCATTAATATTCTATAGTGCTAATTTCATTTGTTTATTTGCTTGTTCATATAATTCAGAACGCTTCAGGTTCTGGGAAGTGGAATGTTGAAGCATCTTACCTTCAAAAGCAAAAACAAAGGGTTGGGTGGGGGGTGTGATTGACAGGAGTGACACTTCTGAGACTAATAAAGATGCGATAGTGGTGGAGATACTACAGTTGTTTGCTATGAGATAGGTGATGCAAGCAGCTCTAAATAAAGGTGACTTCAAAGAGCACTGAGCCCTCATTGAGGAAAGCTTTTTTTTGTATAATTATTTTTACAAGGGAATCATTGTTAGATGAATGACAATTAATTAAGGTTATCTAGGTGGAGAGGTGGGCAAATGTAATCACAAAAGAGGCCATGGTACATTCAGGAAGTGGAGTTGATTGTCCACTGCTACACAGGGCATAGGTGCAGCTGGGTGGTGGATGTGGCCCCAGAGAAGGGGATTTGTCCCAAATCTGCTGAAAGATGCTGACATGTTCAAGTTTCTGGTATGTATGGTCCTTCATTCCATTCTGAAATCAAGAGCTCACATTTCACTGGGGTCAGTTGTCCACTGCTACACAGTGTATTTGTGTAGCTGGGTGGTGAATGTAGACTCTTTGGCATTGCTCACAGTGTAAACAGGAGAAGTAAATGATTCATGGAGACAACTCACTCACTTTAGAGTGCAGGCTCAGGGCACATGGTTGTCATTGGTCTGCTGCTACCTGTTGCCATAGCTTTCGCAGATGCTTGTAGTCCTCAGAGGCAAATCCTGAGGGCCAGAGATGGCCAGTGAAGAGGGGTTCTGGTAAGCAGTCTCTGAGGGAGCAGAAGGGCCAAGAGAAAAGGGAGGGGACGGGCCAGCTGTGTGCATGGAGGTCCAGCCTATACACCCAAGTCTGGGGAGGGGACAAGGGACAAGGTAAACCTCAGCTTGTAGGCTAAGATTGCTGCTGGGCTGCAGTCCTAAGAATAATTGGCTGAGGAATGGGACAGGAAGGACATTAGTTAGCTCAGCTCAGGTAACACTGTATATAACCAATTCCTTAAAGATCTAGTCATGATCTATGTAGACTAATTTTATTGGATCATTGGCATCAATTCTTAATTTTAAATCAAGCAAAGTCATCCATTTATTAAATTTCCTGTATATGCTAGCATGAGTAATTGCTAATAATTGCATAATAATTTAGGACTGAGTTGAAGGAAGAAATTATGGCTAAGATGTGAGAAATTCTAGATGCAATGACTCTTAGAGTATCTATCTCAGTTGTTTCCAAGAGAAGTTTGGACATGTACCAACAAATTTGACAAATTGCTGTGTACTTCTGGTTTAGTGTCTTTTGAAAGACTTCATGCATGTGTGTGATATGACTTCCCCATCCTTTTCATTTTTTCCCTATCTTCCACTGATTCACACAGCCCTTCAGATTTCCAAGTTAAAATAATGCTCTGTCTGAATTTTGAATTTGAATGATTGCATGACCAGTTTCTTACCAGGTGGCAAATGAGTAGTCTTAGATTCCTTTCTAATCAATGAGAATATATTTCTATCTTTTTATTTTTCTGATTTACTTTCTAAACCTACTTTCTCTCCTAGAATTGACCTCCACATCAAGCATTCCTTACAAAGATCTCAACAGGTGAATGTTTCAGGTACTGATGCCAAGATTATAGTCCAGAGAACCTTTCTCCACTCAGAAATCAGGGGCCATTGGTGTTATTTTTCCTCTCCACAAGGAAAAGACAAGAAGGTCCTAACATGAGCACATGTATACCAAGTCAGGTGATAGAGCTGTTGCTTCCCTCTATCAAAGTTTTCCAACTACAAGATTGGCTGTGTTCCTTTATCTAGTTCCTTGCTGAGATGATTACTTATAATCTACACAGGGAATTACATTAGTTTGTAATTTTGCCTCATTTACAAGGAGGGTAAATCTTTCATCCGAAGACTTCTTCATTTCTCTGCCTATGGATTAGTAAAACAACAGATGGTATGTGATAGTCCATTTTCTTTGCTGTTCTATAATTTTAATTTATTTCGTTAAATGGACTACTTCCTCTCCAATCCTGCTTTATTTGTCTTCTCTTTGCTGAGAAAGAGAGAGAGAGTGGGAGAGGGAGAGGGAGAAGGAGAGGGAGGGAGGGAGGGAGAGAGGGAGGAGAGAGAAAGAGAGAGAGAGAAGAGAGAGCTGAGAGAGCAGAGTTTAATAAATTTTTCCTATCTATTTAATGCTGAAAGACAGCTGGATGTTTGCACTTATTCTTAGAGACAGGAAAACTTTATTACACTCTGTTCTGTCAGCTCTCTCTCTGTCTCTGTCTCTGTCTCTTTCTGTCTCTCCTCTCTCCCTTACAGTGTTGCTGCTAAACCATCCACCATGCCCAGTGCAACCTTCTACCACATAGAAGTTATGTAGTTCAAAACAAACAGTGGTACTACTCTTAAGAAACTTGGGTATATTTTAACAGCTATGAACACAAGTCCAATGTCTCTTACTAATGCCTTCTAAAGACCTCCCTATTATTTTAAGAAATCCTCACCTAACAGGTCTTTGAGGTCTGTCTAGCAGAATTCTCATGAGTCTCACAAAGTGGAAAACTGCTTCTGGTCTGGGATGATGTAGGGTGACAGTAAAGTTCTTGGGCTTTCCTAGAAGTTCTTGCAAACCTAACTCTGAGGATTCTGGTTGGCCTCTGGGACTTACCTCTAACTAGGCTTCAAACATCACTTCAAGGTTAATCTATAGCTCCATACCCAACCATAGAATGATTTGCCTTCATCTAATATTTTGGGTCAATTCTAGAATTGTCCCAGATATCAAAATTGTGGTTTTTGTGCCATGGGGACTTACCATAAGATGAACAAAAGTATTAACCAGATTATGAAGACAGCTGTCCCTATTATATTTTTGGAATTTTTGAGACATTCATTTAATTAGAATTTTCTCCTAATCATGGAGAAGTTCACCATCACAAACATTGCTGCACTTTCTCTTGCTGAGGGTGCAAATCCTCATTGTTCTTTGGTGGTGCGAAGCAGCCCTGTGTTTTAGGATCTACCTTCACTTGACTTAATTAATTCATAATAATGTGAAGTGTGGGAATCTGCATCTCACTTCTTTGGATGTAGGGTGGTGGCAGGCAGAGCTCTGTCACAATGAAATGGACAGTTCAGTGGTATCCATTATTCTTAATGTTCGCTTATTGTTACAGTTTAGAAAGCTTTCTCCCCATTATTTTAAGAAATCCTTACCCAATATCTCCTCCCCCTTTTTTTTGACAAGGGAACTGAAGCCCAGTAGAGTTATCCAGCATTCAGGTGACAGAACAGTAAGCTAATGACTGTTTCTCTCCTCTGAAACTAGTAAGTCTCCTTCTCTTGTAGAGCAAGACTTACCCTGGTGACCTTGGTCATGAAAGGTGCTCCCAACACCTTAGGATGCACCCTGCTTTAGCTCTTCTTAAAGAACCCTACATTTGGCCAGAGGCTTATCTTTTTTATTAGGCTGCAAAATGTGCACAATGCCTTTTACAGCTGTCTTGTTCCCTAACATGGTCCAGACAGATTGGATTAGCTCTGAGGACACTCACGTGTCTGGGGGTAGTAATCTGTTGTGACGGGGCTGGTACAGCATTATGTTGACTTAATTGATTTTATCAATTTCTGGGGTCATAGCCCGAGTAGACTGAGATGCACAGGAACAAAGAAAATGAGTTTTATGGCTTAGTAATTTTATTTCAAACTTATCAATGATGTTTAAATACTGTAATGGTGTACTTCTGCCAATACAAGGGATATTATTTAGAGATTAGAGGAAGGTTGATTGGAGGACAGATTTTGCAGTGTTAGTTGCAGGATGCAAAAGGAAAAATTTAAAAAAAATTATGCAAAAGGCATGCAATCTCATCTGCAGGAAATTACTAGGGCTAATGGACTGTCACTAGGCCCTAGAGTGCCTCTTAATGAAAGTAGAAAAAGTTCTTCAACTGGCTATGAAAATATCAAGCATTGAACATGTTTTGGAGGCTAGAGATTTAGCAGTATGTCTCTGGATTTGGTGTCTCCTGAGTCTTGGCTTTTCACGTGATACATCACTAGGCCTCAGTCATTCTTTTCTTTCTCTTCCTTTCCACCTTCCTTTCTACCACCTGACCACCTAGTCATTTCTCAGATGGTCAGAGTTTGGCACTCACAATTTCTTCTGCTTCCACTTCTTATTTCTGCAGGCAATATGTTTTACATATTTTACCTGAAATCACCCTAAATAACCGCTTTAATTCTAATAGTGCCTGGTTTAAAAATGAATTGGTCACAGTTCCCTGACAAATTTCAATCCAAACCTTACCTGGAATCTAAATCTCTCAATCAAACGGGCCCTGAGCTCCTTCTGCTTCCCGTCCTCTAGGCTTCTATGTACTCATTTACAGAGGAACCATGCCTAGGTCACACCAGCCTCCACGTTTTGTATTGGACTTGATTGGTTGTTCCTACCTTCACTTATTCAAATCTTACATGTCTCAAAGAAGGAATATTCACTATGCAAATGCCTGTTTACAGCATTTCCTGAATTTCTCTGTTTCTTCATTTTATTTTAGTTGGTAAATAAGTGTGTTAATATTTCTTAGAGGCTAAAAGAAAGGACTTTTTTCTTCACATATTCCATGATGAACACACTGCCTTGCAAACAATGCACCATTTAGTCCCAATTGACAGCACTGAGAGAAACACAACAGAGCCAGTCATAAATTGTCTAACAATGCTGGGTATGAATTTCCTTCACTGTCCTCCATGTGGAATGAGGACTTGAGTTTCTCCATATCAGAATTTGCTCTACCTTCTCTGTCTGTCAGCTCCTTTTCTAAGTGCAGTCGCCTGTGTGTGAGCCTGACTTGAAGGACTGCTGCCATGTTTGAAAACCAGCTTATCTTGGTGTTCAAAAGTTGGCAGAGGTACGCATGTGTAGCATTGCTTGCTTTTCTCTGTTTTCTCAGTGTTTGAGGGCTAACCCGCAGTTGGATTATCTTCACATTATCATAACTGCTAAAAGAGTATAAAGACTTATCATAGATGGTTATTTGTTTTACAAATTCCCATGTTTACTGAGATTACTATTAAACTTCTGGAGAGTGTATCTGGAGATTAAAGAGTGGTGAATTCTGGGAACAAATCTCCACTTAGCACGGTCAATATTTTGTCGAATGACTTGACCTTTCTTTGTGTTTCATTTCTAAGACGAAAGAAAATGATTGCATTCAGTTGTTACATAGTTTGTTTAAAATGAAAGGAATAAAACAAATTGGCTAAAATGTTTCATGTACCATGCTTAACTGTAGGAGACATGTTTACCCCTTGCTAAGTAAGGACATTATGAAGACAGTGTTTAAATTGTCTGTAAGCTGCTAACTTATTATTATTCTTACTGTACCTTTACATTGAATGCAGTGAATCTGTCTCATAGATGGGTTATCGCTGAATAAAATTAAAATTTCAGAGATGAAATTATGTTTAATACATATCTCAATTTTTATATTTGATTTCTGAGGATAATGGAAGCCCCTCACACATGAGACTGCCCTTAGTATATGAGCTGACCCTGTGAGTTGCTCATGAGGTCCAGGGCATTGTACCTGCACTGTAAGTATGAGCTCTTATTATCATATTGTAAATTTACTTTTCACAAGATCCCTACAGGAATAAAAATCTAGAGGTGATTTTGTCAAAATGTTAACAATAGTTGAGTCAGAAATAAAATAAATGTTTTTCTACTTTCTTTTCTGTATTTAGGACAGGGTCTACAGGGTCTCACTATGTAGATTAGACTTGTAGTGATTCTCCTGTTTTCAGCCTC
>NDGM010991773.1:0-18330 GCA_002564305.1 Octomys mimax | reverse complement strand
AAAAAAAAAAATCACTTTTTTTTTTTTTAAAGTAAAGTAAACAGCCTCCAACTGCTGAACCTTGACAACCCAAATTAAGGAAGCAGGAGAGATCAAACAGAGCTGCTGCTGGGTTGTCAGGAGCTGCTACATGGAGAACCCTGGGCTACTCGATCAAGCAGCAAGGCTGTATGTTCACTTATGCAGAAATGGACCATTGCAAATGCTGATCTTTGTTGTGCAAGGAAGGCTCTCTTGGAAGGAAGCACCCAGCCCCTCTGCGGGCTGCATTTGAGTTCCTTGTGGATGCCAAGTTGTTAAACAATTTTTTTTTTAATGCATCCTTCTCCATAAGAAGAATGCACCCAAAAAGGTATTCAAAGATTATTAAGTCGTCCAGAGGCTGTCTTGCTACCCGGTACAGTTGGAAGTGAAATTCTTTTCTTTTCTTTCTTTTCTTTTTTTTTTTTTTTAACCAACATTAGACTCCTACACTAGAGTTAGATAACGATTTCTCACATCAAGCTTAGAAGATAGCTGCCTTGTCAGGGAAGCCAGGGTTTTGCATGTGAGGGTTTAAATCTGATGTGAAGCGTAGAAAAAGGAAGAAAGAAAAGATAAAGGAAAAGAAAGAAAAAAACAAATCCCTGCTGATGAACTTTTGTGTTAGCCCACTCTTGGAATTTAAACAGCCAAGAGAGAGGTTCTCCAGATTAGACATAACCTCTTTTTTTAGATTGACATTCAACATGACCGCCTTGCTACTTTTATTCAAGTTCTTTGTAACTTGTCCTTGCTTGTTGTTTGGGAAAATGTAACTGCTTTACATTTTTAAGGAAAGTAGTAGCAGTAATTATTTGAGCATTTTGTTTTCACAGGTCTATCAAAGTAGAATGAAAGAAATCAACTATTCAAATTGACTGTTCCAAGTTAAGGGGTTTATATTGCTGGAGATATCTGTTAGATTATGTATTTATATTTAAATGCTGGAGTATAAACTGTGTAACACACTTTTCCCCAGCTATAAACTATCCTCAAATTAAATGTCATTTTTAATTAAGTAGAACAAAGTAGGAAATAGGACAAGTAAACACATACAGAAGAATAAAAATAATTGTCATTTAAAGCTTGTATTTTTAATTAACATGTGTTGATCACCTAGTAAGCACTTTGTTTTTTATAAGCCAGAGTGTCATAACCAGGGTGCATATGTTTCAGAGTCTGTAGCTTTTATTGGATATACCTTTATTGTATAATTAAGCAGTGTAAGTTAAACATACACATGGATGCTATTAGGCAATTTTCTGCAACATGTAATGTTTTTAAAAAGCTATAAATATTTTCTAGTTAAATCATTTGTACCAACAATAGCAAAAGTTAACTGAGCTAATATTGAGCATATGCCTGCTTTTTTTCTCTTACTAAGTTTTTCTTTGGATCTCTTGAGAGGAGACTCCTGACTTAGTACATTTACATTCTTAGGGTCTGTTGGAGGATACTGTATTTTCAGCAGTTGTTTAAATTAACAGAAGAATCAGGATATTTCCCAAATAAATATATTTATACCACCAGCATGTCTGGTGCCAAGATTAAGAAAGAGAAGGGACAATGTAGCAGATGTGACAACTTCTTTTGAACCTAGCTTCCTCTTTACCGCTCATCTTACTGTGTATATTTGGTTTTCACATTTTACTTAAGATTCAGGCTCAGTTTTGAAACACTGTCATGCTAGTATCTGCATCACAAAACTATGGGTGTTCAGACAAGGCTGGGTATGTGTTACCAGGTTGCTCAGTGTTCAGTGGATATGCCAGGACTATTTACAGGACCTAGCAAAAGTTTTGTCTTTTAAAAATAATTTTAGACACACATTAATAAAATTTAAATAGATTGCGGGCTGTCAGAAAATAGTATAAATTTTGTTTATGATTCAGTTACTTTAAGGCACTTACATTAAAGAAACTCATTTAACCCCTGACTGAAGAGCATTAAGTGGGGAGGAAAACCCTCCAAAGAGCTCCCACTGCCCTTTGCTCTCTTGATAATCTTAAATTACTACAATTTAATTGCAACTTCAAGGCACTGAGTATGAGCTGTTTTTCTAGGACACAGAAAGGGTTTTCAGAGCATAGCTTGATTTGCACAGGTGGTATTTTTTTCTAATAATTTTTGCTCTGGGTTTTTTCTTTTCCTTATTTATCCTGTTAGATGTTATACTCCTTTTATAGTTTTCAGTTTTACTAGATGCCATTTTTTTCTGCTAAGCCAGCAGTATTGGCTTTTTTTTTAAAGTATGTTTTTTAAGTATAGAGTCTTTTAAAAGCCCCAGGCAGGTAGAGGTTTGTTTTCTAAAGAAAATAACCCCAAAAACGATGTCTGCTAAATAGGCAGGTGAACTACATGCACAAGACTGTTTACCTTTTTAGTATTTGCAGGGAATTTTTTTAAGTTGATGGTAGTAAATCCCACCAGGTGATCAAACATTGAGCTTGTGAAACCAGCCAGCAAGCCAAATAAGGTTGCACTTTGGCCTGTGAATTTTCT
This sequence comes from Octomys mimax, assembly GCA_002564305.1. Taxonomy (NCBI): domain Eukaryota; kingdom Metazoa; phylum Chordata; class Mammalia; order Rodentia; family Octodontidae; genus Octomys; species Octomys mimax. Next base: position 15,807 of record NDGM010991773.1, on the reverse strand, counting down.
AAATGATCTTTCTGATGACTCGTTACCTGAATCTGTAGGCTGTTTAGTTATATGTATGCCATTTTTAGAGCTGTCTTAAACTGATGTTTAGAACTATCTGTCTTGTCTGGTACTTGCACAAATTAAAGTTAGAGGTGCGAAGAGCTCGGCTGGCACAGGTTCCTGAAATGGGGCAGACCTGTTCATGCTTGGGGTGTCATAAGTCTGGCTGGTCTTCCCCACCACACAAGGCCTTTCTAGTTTATTTTGCTGTGCATGTGACCATGTGCTTAATGGGAATTAGGCAGATTTAGCTTGTGTCGCCAACCTACAAATAAATGTAAGAAACATTTGATTTCAAGAAATGCAGTGGTTTTGCATCCCATAGATAATATGCTTGCACTAAAGGCTTCAATTCTGTAGAGAGGAAATGTGTGTGTGTGTGTACGTGTGTGTGTGTGTGTGTGTGTGTGTGCATGGCTATTGGGAAACACAGCTAGACACAGGCTTTGTTCCCTTAATAAATTAACATGTTACCCAGTTTCTGCAAAGACAGTTTTTAAGCCTTATTTAGAAGGCATCTTCCATTCATGAGAACATTGTGCCAAAAACTGTGTCCTTTTATCTCCTGTACTCTTTGTTTTGCCCAGTCGTGAAATCTCTTGAGCAGGTTGGCTCGGTGGTGCTTTTGCAAGCTTGTTTTTCTTTTTGCCAGTCTCCTGATGTCTGTTTTTAATGTCCTTCCTCTTGGGCACAACAGGTGTTTCTTTAGTCACTGTTTTATAGGAGAAAAAATGTTTCCTACCTGGGTAACGCCTGAGAGAGGAAACTGTTGAGAGGAAGAACACCATACCTGAACAGGTGTAAGTGGCCTGACCTTAATGAGCATCTCCAAGCTGTTGTGTTCAAAGGGGACAAGAGTGCTCATTTTCTTGTCATGAAATGTACAGTCAACTCGCGATAATTCAAGATTATTGAGAGAGTGGGCATGGCTGGGAGCTTTTTAGTTGTTTGGTCTTCGTGTTTAAAGCTGCTCAGTTGTGGGGTTAAATTAGTTTCTTCAATCCGAGTACTTAAAGTAACGAAATCATAAACAAAATTTATATTAGGTCCTGACAACTAATAATCTATTTAAATTACATTAAAGTATCTGGGCAAAAATTTAATTAAAGACAGAAGTACTGTCAAGCCCTGTAAATATCTTGACAGGTCTACTCAAATGGAACTGATATCGCGAAATATTTACATATGTCTGGCGTGTTCAGGAGCATGCAGCAGCGCCGGTGTGAAGCTAATTGCACTTTTCTTCCAAAGCACATTTTTAATAAAATAGGTTTTTTCTTTTATAAAAACGAATAGGAATCAGTACAAAATTGTGTTCCAAGGTTCTGTTTACTATTTTGTTCTTTATACTCAGGATCATTCTGTCATGAATATATTTCCTTGAGCTGCTGCTAATTCAGGCAGCTGAGACAGAGGGATCACTGAATAAAAAACTCAGGTTCTTCCGTTTTGTTTTTACCGCTCTGAAGATACTAGGGGCTAGGAGGCTGCAGCCCAGTCCACTCAGGAGCAGTCAGTGGGCCCACAGTGGCATTGTGGGGCCCCTGTTTATGTTAGGACAAATTTTTTCTGGCTGGAATGATGATTTATATTTGGATATATATTTATTTCTTGCTAGTCGGTGAAGTGGGCTTCCATGTTTTGCCAGAGTTTGTGATTTTAGCTAATCTGTTCATCTGTTTTGTTTACTGGGACACTGAGTACTATCCCTAGCATCACACTCAACACTGAACTGTTGAGGTGCCTTCCTCCCCCTGGAATCTGTGCATCAGAGCCATAACTTGGCTTTCTGTGCCCGAGGTTCCTGCCTCTAAATTAAGGGGTCCTAGTTGAAGGTGTGTTCTTTGAGCTTAGTGATGCAGGGGCACAGGGCTGAGCTGTCTCCAGGCCCAGTGTCTGTCCCATGAGATGGCGGAGTCCAACCAGAGTGCTGGTGCCTCTCTTGCTGGGGCTGGTTGGGCACAGGGTGGGGTGGGGTGGAGACTGGCGCTTGAGCCTGAGGTGAGAAGAGAGTGCAGGTGGTGATCATTCAGCACACTAAGCATCAGGTCCTCTGTTTGCCTGATCCAGAAGAGATACAGAGAGAGACAGAGAGAGGCAGAGGCAGAGGCAGAGACACAGAGGTGTGTGTGTGTGTGTGTGCGCGCGCGTGCGTGCATGCACGCATCAGTACATGTGTGTGCATGTGTGTGTGAGTGCACGTGTGTGTGCATGTGTGCATCAGTACATGTATGTGTGCATGTGTGTGTGAGTGTACGCGTGTGTGCGCGCGTGTGCATGTATGTGTGTGGCAGTTACTAAAAATACAAGTCTTTGAATCAGAATTCTTGCTGACATGGGAGTGTACATCTATAACAAACTTTCCCTTGCAGTTCTAATGTTCACTACAACAGACCCACAGGCCAAGGGCTTCATCCTGCTAGAGATTCTGGGACTGAAATCTGGCTTCTGTAGCACTGATTTTTCTTCCTTAACCTTGAGGCCTGGCCTGTATGTCGTTTTGAGACAGCTTCACTCTGTAATCCAGGCTGGCCTCAAACTTGTGATCCATCTGCCTGTCTCCTGAGCTGGGGTTACAGGCATATACCACCACACCTGATGTACCCTGTATTCTTCTGAGTGTATTTGAAGGAAATTAAAGCATGTACTGAAAATGAAAATGAGTGCTTTTTTTAAAACTGTCATGCGTGGAATCCCACCCCACTTGTCCTGCCGCTGGACAGACGACACGGCTGAGGGCTGCCTCTGCAGGCTGAATCAGCCAGGTGATTCTCATGCACACCAAAGTGGCAAAGCTGGACTCTGTAGTGATCAGAGTTGGAGGAAAGCTGACAACCTGTCATAAGGGTTTGGGTTGCTTGACTGTTGTGAAACCGGAGAGAGGCATAGATGCGCTGCTTCCTGAAATGAGCTCAAAAACATATGTTAGAAAAACAGACTGAACAAGATCCTTACCATCTAGAGGAGTAATAGGGAGAACTTGGGACATTGGTAGTTTTTAGGACATATCAGATATTTTCTTTTTAATTATTTCTTTGCTGTATCTATGCCCCCCATGGGCGCTGTCACATTGTATTGAGTAATCAGTGTCAACTGGCTTTTTAGACTTTTATTTCCCTGAGTGTTCCATCTTATTTTAAAAACCTGAACTGTTTACTCTTTAGATTAACTCTGCTTGCACACATATTTTGACTTCCCTAAGCATCTTGGGAAATTCTCTATCAGTGCACATTACCGAACATGATGGAATATTGATGGAAATAGCTTACCCAAGGATGCCATACAAATAAAGCCGAATCCTAAGAAGAATACAGCTTCCAAGATTGTGAGATAAAGGAAGATAACGTGCTGAAGAGGCTTGTTTAAATATTCAGGGATTCAGCTAAAGATGTAACTACTGAGATCAAAAGAGTTATTTATTTATTTATTTATTTTATTTTTATTTTTTTTGAGGAACCGGGGATTGAACTCAGACTCAAAAGAGTTATTTAAATAAAAGTTGTGCAGATGTTTTTTTTGTCTGTATTTATAATGTGCCTTTTGAAGTTACCCAGTAAGAAAGTGTTTGTCCAAAATATCCTCACCTAATTTTCTTTCAGATTTCCATTTTGGCTTTGGGTGTGGCTTTATTTTAATTGCTGCCAAAAAGTTGGCAGTTGTTTTTATGTTTAGGTCTTTACCTTGGCTTTGGATGGAGGTGGTATTTGGAATGATCCTATCCAAAGTGCTTTTATTTCTGTTGGGACTCTGAAACACTTAAAAAAAAAATCCTCATTCGGGCCAAGTTTTAAAACTGGATTCTCTGTCACTGAATAAAATGTTTCTCAAAAAGACGAGAAAAGGAGGGGATTGAAAGACTCCAAGGTGCAGTGGTAGAGCATGTTCAGTAATGATGACTCTCACTGGTTGATGAAATCTCAGCTTGATGTTAAGTCATGCTGTCTTGTTTGTTGAAAGGATGTTAATCATTTCATTAAGAAAGGTTAAGTAATTAACTGGTATTTCATTAGGGAATCAATGACAGACCCTTTTAAGTGATGTACTGTAGATATTTTCTAATAGAAACTTTGCCACCTTTAATTATTTGGAAAGAAGCTGGTTGAATCCTGAGAAGGGGATGCAGTGTCATTAGAAACTGTGACCGTCTCTCTGCAGTGGCAGATAATTTGGGGCAAAATACGTAGCGTATTGAAAAAGAAAATGGTGTGGTCCTGGTTTTCTTTTACGGACTTTATCAGACATGTTGTTGCAGACTCGCTGCCGTTTTGCCTGCTTTCCCCAGGTTTAAGAAGGGTTCAACTGCTTAAATGCATTTGTCTTATTTTCTAAATAATGGCTTTTGTTGCAGGGTGATGCGTGTTGACAGTAAACGTGCAGCCTTAACTTTGGTAGGCTTACAGCAAATTCTTATACTTGTAGAAGCAAGTCATCCTCCTTGCTACTCGCTGAAGATGCCTCTGCCTTTGTCTCGCTGTCTTTTTGGCAACTGCAGCTCAAGGTTTGACTGTTCTGGGTTGGGGATCCAGGACTGGGAAGAAGTGTCTGCCCACCTGGCCAGAGTTCCCCTTTCGCTCACGCCCCTTTGTCCGGAAGTCATATGTCAGGTCTGCTTCTAGCCTCTTCATCCCTGCAAGCGTGTTTGTAGCCATGAAAATTTGTAAGCTCCTTACAGAAAGATCTCACTTCAGTGTCTGTTTTTGTTTTGTTTTGCTTAGGAAGCAGGACAGTTGCTTTTACTAAATATAGAGAGTATCTCTGTTAGAGATGACTTTCCCATAGCACAGCACTGAGGTTAAAGGATTCTTTAAGTATGAGGTAATAATAAGCAATTTTGAAAACAGCGGAAATCGGTTTTGTGTTGGGACCAGGGTTTCAGCATTTGTAACCAGTGCCCCAGCAGTTGAATAAAATGGTGCTGCCTCTGGCCCCCGTCACCTGGCTGCATCAGAGCAGAGACATTTTGAAGGAAAAAAAATCGGGCAGGTGTTTGCAAAGCCATTTCTGGTAGAACCTTGTGCTTATATTTTTGTTTGTATTATAAAATATGTAAGAGACTGAAAAGGAACAAAGAAGAACTCACTGAGCACCTGTGTGCCTGTAGCCCAGCTTGGAAAAGAACGTGCTGCATGCTAGGTGGGAGATGCTCCTGGTTGTCCCTTCCTGCTGTCACCCCTTCCCTTCCCATGCAGGTGAGCCGACCCTGTTCTCAGCAGGTTGGATGTTTTTTTATCTCACAGTCTCCCAAATATGAGCTCTAGTTTTTCATGTTGAAGGTTTATAGTGATGGAATCTTGCTGTATGTATTCTTTAGTAATTTGCTTGTTTAAAAAAACCTCATAGACTTAGTACATTTAATGCACCTGGATCCATGTAGCTCTGTCTTTTCCTTTTTTCTGCATGAAGCTTTTGAAGTGCTGAATATTAATTCAAGACAAGTTCTTTGCATTTCAACCTAAAACCCAGCAGCAATCTGAAGTACTGTACACTGAAAATTTAGGATAAACATGAATGCTTCAGTCTGTCCTCTAACTTCACAGCTTTTTTATTTGCTAGTATTTTTTGGTGGGGGTCCTTAAATAATCTCAATCGTGTATTAGGGAATTTGAATGACAAAGAAATCTATCAAGTGGTGGATCGCTTACATTAAGAAAAAAAAAATAGGTAAAGCATCCATTTGAAGGCGCCTAACCATTTTCTCATTCTTATTTAAAGACCTGGCTTAGAACTTAACAGTTACATATGCAGGGTAGTAAGTTAAAAAGCGATGTTTAATTAAAAGGCGCTTTATACTTCTGGATCCTTGTTATGATATAGCACCTTGTTCTTCAGTGTAGAAAGTGATTTTTGCATAATTTAAAGGACTGGCATCTTTATGGTAAGAAAGCCATATAAATAAAGATATACTTAGATGGAAATCGGAACATGTTTTTAAAATAGTGTGTGTCTACTTTCAGCTCTTGTTACCAAACTTGCTGCATAAGCCGGAGTTGATGCTCTGTGATTATGCTAATGACCAAGAGAATCGATGATGCGAGACTAGATGCAATCAGTGGGATAATCGGGGAAAGTTATCAGTTTGTGTGTCATTAAGTATTAGTGATAAATAATACACTGTTCATTTTGAGTAGATGGAACATATTTAATTCTGATATACTGAGTTTCAATTTAGTCGAGCTCATTGCTGAGTGAAATGATAATCTTTTGTAATTTCAAAGGAAAGAGAAAAGGCATTTGTGGAGATGTGACTGTCTCAGGCCATCTAGAAATGTTTACCTTGGCCAGCCAGGGAAGGTTGGAAAAGTTTCATTTTTTCTTTCCTCCTAGACAACTTGGTTATTTGTACTGACATTTTATTAGGGGTGTCAGATACTCAGTAAATAGCATAAATGACCAGTGATGTTAAACAACATAGTCTAAAGGTAGATAAGGTTTCCATAATGAACAGAGAAAACTATAACAAAGTGGGATGTTTGGACAGTGCTCTTTTTAAATGACCTGTGTTAAGCAGGGACTGTTCGGGCTGTGGTCCATGTTACCAACAGTTTTAATTTAAACAACTGAGCCTCTCATATCAAATAAGGTTATATTTGGTAATAGTTTATTTAAATTGAAGTAATACTTGTAACTCATCATTTCTTTTTCAGGTTCCTAAAACCTTGTGGGAGAACAGCGACCCTACCTTCTTTGTCATGAAGGATTTCTAGTGCTGCTCCCTAGCAGATCTTCCTCCATGGACAGAGGTTAGCGGCTGTTTTACTGTTGTAAGGCAGCATGAGGTGACAAGAGAAAAAAAATGAGAGGGTAATTAGCTACATTTTATAGGATGGAAGAAGCAGTAATTGAAGTCTCCAAAAACAGAAACTCAGGTGCTAGTCTGCTCTGATGCTGTTGTTTGTAATGCATTATAAAAATGGCCCTCAGAAGCATGTCCTCTGTCCTGGGATTGGCCAGCCCTGTACTGCCATTTTGCGGCTGCCACCCGGCCGTGCCTGTTGGCTCTGACCGGCTGCACCATCTGTGGTTCCAGCAGTGGCCCTCTCTCTGTGGTAAGGCAGGCCAATTGGGTCAAATTTTGTGATCTGGCAGATATCCACTGGAGCTAAGATCAGGCCAGGCTCGTTTCTGTGTGTGTCCGAAGCCAAGATTTCAACTTGGTGAAAGGCTGTGGAATTTGTTTCTCAAAGCATTGCCCACACTCTGTTCCTCTTTCCTTCAATTGCCTCCTTGCATTGAGATGATTGCTTAATGCTCTTAATTATGCTGGATCCGCGTGTGTAATCAAACACCTGTGTGCAGTGTAGATCCTGGGTGGTCACAGAAGAGCCTGGTTGGCTGCTCTTTGAGAAAGAAATGGTTTCTCGTGCAGAGTGGGAAACTCCCAGCGAGCCTGATCGCGCGCAGTGGGTGTGCTGAAGGAGAGTGGGCCGTTGTCCTTGAACCTGAGCTTGCACTGTTCCTTGAGAAACTATCCTAGTCCCTTGGGTTGGAGAGGGACACAATGAATAACTCAGAAAATAATGTATTAGAAAAGTTGTATTGTATCTGTAGCCATGGTCTCTGTCCTTATCTTTGAAAGATGATTTCTTTCTCTCTCCCCATGCCATGTGAGTGCTGAAGTTTCCCATCAGAATGAGGGGGCTGGTAGGTGCCAGTTTGCATCTGAGACTTGGAGCGTGAGTGGAGACCCCTGCCCTCCCCGTGTGGGGACAGGACAGGTCGCAGCTCCAAAGGACTCCAGTGACGGTCCAATCCAAGCTGTGCTGTGGTTGTCGAGGACCTTCTGGTGCAGACAGAGCAGGCCCATGATTTTTGTTGTGACTCATAGCCACTGGGATCATAATAATATTCATATCTATGTTAGCAGATACATGTGAATGTATATATCTAAGTATGCTTGTGTACACAAACATATACTGTAGGGCTGGGGAGATGGCTCAGTGGCAAGCACAAGGGCCTGAGTTCAATCCCTGGTTCCACCCTACCAAAAACTAAAAGCCTAACATATAGTGTATATATGTGCAGATACGCTATTTTTTCTTTTTTTTCAGATAGGCTATTTTTAAAATAATACTGTATATGGTTCATGATCCATACATGTTTTTGTCGTTGAATGGATTGAACCTAAGGCTACGTTCACACGGAGCTACATCTGAAGCTTACTTTTTTTGTTTGTTTGTAATCCTGAAGCAGGGTTTTAGCAAGTCTTGCTAATTCACTAAATTGCCCAGGATGAATGTGCTTTAATTTGTGATCCTCCTGCCTCAGCTTCCTGAACGCTGGGATTACAGGGATTACAGATGTGTACTAGCAGGCCTGACTCTGTGTACACTTCTGTTATACACTCCACTTCACACTGTACTAGTAGTTCCTCTTGCATCATAAAAGGGCTTTCGGGTAAGTATGAAGGACTGCCTGGTCTTCTAGCATACAGCTTTATGTTGGGCTTTCTTCTCTCAAGAATGCACCATTGGGATGTCATGGTCTGTGGTGTTTGAAGCATGTGAGGGACTAAAGACGAAAGAGGCCCAGTGTGGCTGGCAGTGCTCCCTGTGTGTGTGCCCACGTGTGTGTGCATAAGAGGTGGCGTCTCTCTGGCTATGAATAGAGTAGCTTGGCTTTGAAGCTCTGGATGGGCTTTCTGAGTGGGTGGCACTCACACAGCCAGGACACTAGACATGTGCACGGGGCTGCCAGTCCCCGTTTAACCTGCTGATGCTACCCATGTCTCACTCTTTCTTGGGCTCTGACAGTCACACTCAGCAGTGTTGGCTTTTGTTATTTGCTCTTGGCTTCTTTCTTTGAGCATGTATTGGGGGGGCAGTGAAAAACTGCTTGCTGTTCATAATAGCGGATTTGGAAAACCTAGAACCACAAAGTCAGATTTTAGAGTGTAAATGGCCCATGAAACAAGTTGTCCCTAAAAACGTATGAGAAGAATCTCACTTTTTCCGTATGTATCCAGAAAATTAAAGTAGTGCCAGGGAGATAGCTCAGTAGAATAAGAGCTGCCTGGCAAGCGCAGGGTCCTGAGTTAAGTCATGTTAAAAAATATTAAGAGCCTGGTGAAATGGCACACACCTGTAATCCTCTGGTGGGCTGAGGCAGGAGGGTCACAGGTTCTAGCCCAGCTCTAGTAAACTAGTGAGTGAATGAGACCCTGTCTCACAATGTTTTTTTCAAAAAAACACTTGGAGATGTAGCTCAGTGCAGTGGCCTTTGCTTGACTCCCCAGTACCATTGTCGGGTAGGGCCATTCAAGATGGTGACAGATCACTCAGTGGAAGGTAGGTCTTTCGTGTGGGGAGCTTTGCTGAGTATGATGCCTTGTGTCATCGCACAGGTCACAGGCATGAAGCTAGCCCCTCTGGGATCTGAAACTTGACATCAGGCTTTGCTTCTTTGTGCCAAGCCTTCCTCCCAGGAGAGAGCGTAGGTCTGGGGTGGACTCAGACTTGACAGGAGCCTGTGCTTAAAACCCGCCCCCTTCGCACCTCCTTCCCCTGTCTCCCCTGCCTCAACTGAACTCTCTCTCTGTGGCTGCATCCAGATTGGGCTTCGAGTCCATGACTGCAAACTGTGTGCCCCTTCTGGGGTGCCAGGTGGGTGTCAAGTGTGGCACCCTGCTTGTCTCCAGTGTGGCGTCTGCTCCAGGCCTTGTGCATGTGCACATCCTCCTGCTGCTGCACAGTCATCCTCCCTTCCTTCTTCCCCCCTCTCCGTCCTGCTATTCCCTTTCCTGTACAGCCCTCTCCCAGGATCTTCCCATCCTGTACCTTTGGTCCCTATCACCTTCATTGCTCCTTATTGCCACTTGCCCTTGGCTTCCCTCTGAGGAGATCAGTGAACCTCTAGTCTGAAGACAGTCTCAAGGAAACTGCTGTTCTGTTCCTCTTGTTACCCCAAAGTGTTCATTGTGAGACCAGCAGATGCTTTGGGGAAGGGTTCTCTTTGTGTTAACGCTTTTCAGAATTGCATGCTAATGAGGCCTATGTCCTGGACACTTGGTTGGCCCACGCCAGACACAAGGCTTGATACAGCCCAGTAGGGGTGCCCTCACCAATAAGGCCAGCTCCCCTGGGTGAGTCAAGTATGATTGAGTTTGAAGCCAAAAACGGACTTTTCTGAGAGTGCTGACTTTCAGAAGGTTAATGTCCTTGGAGCAACCTGGAATGTTTCGCCTTGGACTGAGTAGTTTTTGTTCTCTGTCACAGGCACCGATTCTCTGCCACCTTCTGTTTTGGTGTCCTGAAGCAAGTGACTGCATCCTTCAGTTCCAGTGGTGGGGCAGTGGCTGGGGTTCAGGCCTGAGGGGGTGACCAGGAGCAGAGCCCTTACCGGAGTTTTGGCATCTATAAACACTGGCTTCTAGTGCCCCTGTGTGTTAAAGAATAGGAAGTCTGTGACCCAAACAACATTTCAAGAGTAAAAGGTACCAGAATTTCTGTTTCTCCTTTTTCTTTAGACTGTGTGATGATGAAAGTTGAAAAGGTTAAAAAAAAAAAATTAACTCCCAAGCTTTCATTTTGGGTTTTTCCCCCATAGATGTCTCCCATACAGCACCTAGCTATTCCTTTCCTTTCCTTTCTAAATATATTTACAAAACTATTTATTTATTTATTTATTTATTTGGTACTGGGTCTTGCTACGCAGCTCGGACTCAGTGATTCTCCTGTCTCAGCATCCCCAGCACTCGAGTGACAGTTGTGTGCCATCACACTTTGTTTTGGGGCTGGCATGGCATTGAGTATTGGGGACCGAGCCCAGGTCCTTGTGCTTGCCAGGCAGGTGCTTAGACTGCCAAGCTCAGCCCACCGGCCTGCTTTGTCTGTCTGTCTGTCTTTCTAACATGTAGTACTAGGACTTGAACCACAGATACTTTGAACTGTGAACAAAACCCACATCCTATATATATATATATATATATATATATATATATATATATTTAAATTTTTTTATATTTTATTTTTCTCGAGGCAGGGTCTTGCTAAGTCACTGAGTTGCCCATCTTGTTTCCGACTGGTTATTATTTTGCCTCAGCCTCCCATGTAGTGAGGATCACAGGTATGTGCCACCACAGCCCCACAATAGGTCTTCTCAGCAGGGTGGCCTGGGAGCACAGAAGGTGCTCTTCTCTGAGGGAAGGGAGCAGTGGTTTGTCAGAGCCCAAGGAGTTTGTTTCTGGGGAGAGAAGTGATGAGTTTGGGAGGAGCACGGGGGACCTGCTGGGCAGGGACATTTCACATCTCTGTGGCCTTTCTGGGGAGCTGAAGATGGGCAGAGAGGTGAGTGTTGGGGCCGCCACCTTGGGGCTGATACCTTTCAGAGTGAGTGGGAGCCATATGCTTTTTCCATGAGAATGGCATTGACCTGTGGCCTAGAACTGGTAGGAAAAGGAGGCCTAGCCAGCACATGAGTGACCCACACCAGCCACTGTCCACCATCCCTCAGATGCGGTAGGCTTGCCCATCCATGAGCTTCTACCACGTATCTTTGTTTTCACACTGCGCAGACTAACGAAGGTCTAGCAGTTGGGCCCGAGACTGGCCAGCACAGGTGCAGAGGCAGGCTGGGGACTAGCATGTGTCCGCTTAGACTGCACTGCTGCTCTCTGCCAAAGTGTCTGCTGTGTGGATCCGGGCGAGTGCGAGAGCCGCTCGGGACAGCTCACCATCTGCAAGCCAGTTTTCAACGTGTAAGCCTCTCCCAATTTCCAGAGTCTCTTATTTCGCCACCTCCAGCAGGGTGGTTGGAGGATAAGCTGTGTGTGCTGCTTAGCAGCTTGGAACAAGGGCCTTCTCGGGGCTTCACACCTGTCACTCCCCTCTGTGACCATGGCCTATTCTCCCGGGCTGTTAGCCCCAGTGGTATGGGTAGCACATGCAGGGGTTGGTCACAGGTTTTAAGTTCTGTCATCATCGCCAGCAAAAAGCATGGATGTCCACATCCATGTGATTATATGGACTAGAGTGGAAAATTAAATTGTTTGCCATTTTGGAAAGTAGCATGTGGACAAGCGCACATCTCTTTCCATGCACCCTTAAGTGCACATCACATAACTACCCTTTGCTCGTTCATCTCTTCATTTCTTTTTCTCTCCCTATACAGAGGGTTGAATCCAGGGCTGTGGCACCGAGCTATGTCTCTAGCCCTTTTTCATTTTTGAGTCAGAGTTGTCCAGGCTGGGTTGTAAGCCTCTTGCCTTAACTTCTCAGAAGACCAGCAGTAAGGGCAGGAACCACCGCACCCAATTCTTATTTGTTCATTTATTGACCTCAAATAACTGTTGAGCCAGAACGCGCTGTTTTCTGATCATTCTGCCCATCCTGTGCTAGCTTACTTTTGAACATCCTCAGTAAATCATTTTAATGCAAACACCATTTAGATATCCATGCCCTGTGTCCTTACAGCACACCGTCTTCGGTGACATGTTCATCTCCCTCAGCCTTCTGCAGGTTTTCCTACGTATATGGCAGCCCAGAACCAAATAAGTCATTTTCATACACAGTGAACATTCTTTGTGGCAAATGCGACTTTCACTGTGACTACCAGAAATATCCCAGGTACTGTACCAAGCATGAGTGAGTGCTTTTCTTTCTAGCTTGAACACTTAATTAAGACCTGACAGACTGATTCTCCCATTAGGCCGGAAGGCAGGCATTGTCTTGAGTAACTCTTGATTTGAATTTCTTATTAGGAGTCTCCTTAGTTCTCCCCAAAAATGTGCACTTGGCAAAAACTGTTTATTACGCAACGGATTTTATTCAACAAATTGTAAAGACCAAAACAAAGTGCCCTAACAATGAAGTTATTACTAAAAAGGTATCCTGTTAGGGAATGTCTTTAATGCCTGCTGTGTGCCCGGTGTCACCACAACAACCTGCTTTTGGGGTGAGGTTGACTTGTAGTCTCAAGCCCATGAAGCTGTCATTTTCCATGCTCTTTTAATCCCTCACACTTCACCAGTGACAGAGTAACAGAGACCTTTGGTGTCAGAGCTCCCCAACTCCTTGATGCATGATTTGATCTTTTTTCTTTTCTCTTCGCATGTTTTCTGTTCCCCAAATAGCATGGAAATAATTTCTTCTTCAACTGGACTGGCCAGATAGTTCAGCAGATTACATTTTTCATTTTTTGTATTATAGGGAAGGGTCTACAGGGTGTTCAGGGTCTCACTACTAGATCGGACTCGAAGTGATCCACCTGTTTACAGCCTCCCAAGAGCTGGGATTACAGGCACCACCACACCCAGTTTCAGTTGCCATCTCAGTGTACCCCAGGGGCGGGGCCGGCAGGCCCAGGGATAGAATCTCCGGCTCCAAGCGCTTTAATCCCAAGCTATTTGGCCAACCCAGTTTAGTGGATTAAAGCGCCTACTTAGGCAGACGCAGGGCCCAGGGTTCGATCCCCCATGTGCTGTGCTTCCCTCCCCCCATGCACCTGTAATCCCAGCATTTGGGAGGCTGAAAACAGGAGGATCACTCCAGTCTGATCTGTATAGTGAGGCCTTGTAGATCCTGTACCAAATACATAAAAAAGAATGTTAAAAAATTTTAACAAAGATTATTTGCTTATTCACGGAAACATAAATTGTTGGCTATAACTAGTTTTTAAAAAAACAAGACCTGGAATAGGGTACAGCTCAGTGGCCGAGCACTTGCCTGTCATGCATGAGACCCTTGGTTCGCCTTTCACACTGCAAAAACAAGCAACATGGAGAGCAGGGCTTTGCAAAAATCATTAAACTCTCTTGTGGTGAAAAATTTGATAATGTGAAGGGCATTAATCCTGTGGTTCTGGCTCAGCTGTAACAGATCTTGGTCAGGGCGGTTACATATGCCGGTCCGGTTAGAGTACAGTGGTTCAGAGCAAGGACTTAAGCGTAGCTGACTTTGCTTTAAAGAGGCTTTTTTGTTTTTTTGGAAGTACTGGGAGTGAAATCTGGAGACTTTTCACTGAGATATATTGCCAACTCTTGAGAAAGATTTAAATTGAAGTTGCTGAGTTGCTAGGCTTTCACTTGCAATCCTCCTGTCTCAGCTTCCTGAGTAGCTGGGATCGCAGGCGCATACTGTAGCATCTGGCATATTGGGTGATTTAATGCTGTCTAACTTTTCTGAACTTCTTTCATCTTCTGTAAATGTGTGTGTCTTCAAAAGCACATAGTAGAACCTAACTCATCAGTGTATTTTTATGGCTTAAGTAATCTATGTGACACGTGTGACCTGGCACGTAGGAGCTTTGTACACATTAGTGCTTACGATTATTGAATATTAGTGTGTATTCATTGGTTATCTTAAGTGACCAGGATCTTAAGTGATGAAGAACTTCTAAGAACTCTGTCTGATGTGACAGCTGGAACTTCATTCATTACCTTGTACTTGGAGTTTGGTTTGCCTTGCTTTGATCTTTGTCTCTGTACTTGTGAATATAAGCTTCTAAAATATAGTTTTGTTGGGTGCTTTCATTTGCTTCTGAAGTTGGTACAGGTGTAGATAACAGGAAGTGAAAGCTTATGTGCCCCAAGGGAGCCGCACTCACGTGGTGCCAAGCAGGCATAATATCCAAGTGTTATCACCTTACTGATAATCTGGCAGGCTGTGGGCACTTGCACGCGCCTGAGGATTACGGAGGGTGGAGTCACACCCCAGCCTGGCTTCGACTTGCTGGCTCTCAGATTCAGATAGGTGTGTGGGGTTAGCCTAGGTTCTGGGCCTGTGCCTGCTGGGACAAAGCAGTATAGCTAATACGGTGGCATTTACATATTGTTTTTAAGTTTTTAAAAAAAATATTTCCAGTATTGGTGATTGAACCCAGGGTTTTTACAGAGATCTGTATTTTCAGCCCTTTATAGTTTCCTTTTGAGACAGGATCTTGCTGATTTGCTAAATTGCCTGAGTTGGGCTCAATCTTATGATTGTCCTGCTTCAACCTTCCAAAGTGCTGGGATTATGGTCCTGGGCCCCTATGCGCAACAGAAGCTGTCTTTAAAAGTTGAACTCAGTGTGTCTCTAGAATGAAAAATTCCACTCTGTGTTTGGAACTGTGATACCTGTTTCCTTATTTTAAAATGTAAAAATGATAGAAAATAAGACCCTATAGGTAAAATAACTGGTTTCCTAAATGTTGGAATATTCTCCTAGGCCATTGATTGTACATAAATAGTGTTGTCTTTAAGGATGACCTTGGACCTTTGTGCTGCAGGGTTCACAGAGGCCCATGTTGGCCCGCCTGCATGAGAGGTCAGGCGTCTGTACTTGGCCATGGGTGTTCTCTGTCCCAACAAGCCATAGACATGCATTTCATTGAACATAGTGTGCCCACCTTGGGCTCTTCACCCAGGGGCTGTTGCCTGTGTACATGGGTGGCCCTGCATGTGTGTGTGTATGTGTGTGTGTGTGCGTGTGTGTGTGAGATGCCTGTGTCTTGCTTTTGGTGAGAGTGTCTCATACACTTTCCTACTTTGCCTCACTCACCTGCGACAGTCCGCACAGCCAGGACTCTGCTCCTTCCCCTGAGTGTGCTGCTTCCTAGCCTTCCTGTCGCATATACCCTCCATGGGGCCACCCTGGTGTCCTCCATCATCTCCCTGGCTTGACTGGCCTCCCATCCTGTCTTTTCCAAAAAAAGACCACAGTTCTTTCCCCATTGTGGTGAAAGAAGGGATGAGAGGGAGTTTCAAATACAAGAGACAAAGGCAGGGGACTGGGGATATGGCTCAGTGGAATAAGCGCTTCCCTGGCAAGCGCAAGGGCCTGAGTTCAATCC
>NDGM010991768.1:0-20313 GCA_002564305.1 Octomys mimax | reverse complement strand
AAAAAAAAAAATGAAACTATTTTCAATGTACTGCTCCAAGCGTACAGCAAACATCATGCTTAATCTGGACTGAGAAAGCCACCTAGCATCACAGACAGCACTTTGCCACTCAGAGTCACAGCTGTTGTCCAGGTCTCCTTTGCTCCTTCTCTGCCCTGCTGTCTGTAGGGGGTGCAGCCTGAGTCACACCAATGGGCTTTCTGCTTCTCTCCCTGCCGCCTGGGATTGGCCAATGGGAGGCGCCTGTGGGACCCAGGAGGTGGGCAAGATGCTCAGCACATCTGCTCTTTCCCCAGATTCCCTCTCTTCAGGGCCACAAGGGTGGGCTGAGCCCCTCTGCCAAGGAATATGGCCCTGCAGGCGACCCTCTGCACATAGCCACTTTCTCCAGGTTACTGCTCCATTTTGCCTTTCAGGCCGATGCGTGGTAATAGCAATCCACCACTGCTAACTCTGGTTGCTGTCCCGTCCCTTGTTATTTCCCCCACGCTGTCAATGAATTTGCATCTCCTGGCGGGATCCTCATGATGATAATGTGGGGATATCCTAGGGTACAGGATACCACAGAGGATACAAGCATACCACAGACAAGTTATCACCGGGCCACAGCCCAGAGCCATGAAATGGAAAACCCAGGGCTCAAATCCAAGCCTGCCTACAGCCCTGGGCCAGAGTTTGCCAGGATGGCTCACAAGATGAATTCCTGCTTCTCAGGAAAAATAAACTCAGCCAGCACGTTTTGAGTGCTTTGAGTGTTGATTCCTTTGATCTTCAAAACGACTCTACATGGTAAGTACCACTGCAACTTCATTTTAAATGAGGGAAGACTGAGGAGATGAAGTCACTTATCTAAGGTCCCTCAGCTGGCGTGTGCTGGAGCTATGTCCTGAACGCACCACATCCTACCAAAACAGCCTTCTATCATAGCATGGGCTCCCCACCCTGCCAAGGTCTGCCGCAAGCCCACCCTGTACCACTTGCTTGGCCCCCTAAAACATTTGATTTGATTGTTTCCCAGGGCCCTACTTACTGTCTTTGCAAGGAAAGAACACTCCAGCTCTGCCCTTGGGCTTCTGGCAAATTCTTAGGCATCACCTTTATCCCAGCGCAGGCTCTGCCACCGAGTGGGAAATTCATCATCACCCTGAACATGGTTCACCAGGAGAACACTCCGTCCGGGGCTCAGCGCCACAGCACCGGTGCCTGCCTGGCGCACTCTTCTCTGACCACATCACGGATTTCTGATTGTGGCCAGCGCCTGGCTGGAGCCTGAGGGAGCCCAGCACTCGGGCCCCTGCCCATGCAGCACACAGAGCCCTTGTTCCCCTGGCTCCCGCCAGGCTCAGGTTGGATCCTTGCCTCAGGCTACTCGCGGCTCTAACTCTGTCCTCCCTTGGCCATGGCCCCTATCAGCCCACCCACGGGGAGAGTGAGCCACGCAGGCGCACGTTCTAAACATCTGTGAAATCAGAGCCGGCCGCGCCTCGGTGCAGTGCAGGCCGTCACCCTTAGAATGTGCAGCTTTGCTGGATCTGGTTTCCTCTCCTTTTACTCCCAGTTCTTCCTCCCGTTTCCTGAGTACCCCAGGGGACCGAGGGGAGGAGAGCCCCACTAAATGCCCTCATTGTGAGAGTAACTGAACCATCCCCAAACCCTTGAGAGGGATCCAGGAGAGGGGAGGCCCCTGCCCGCAAGGGGATGTCCGCCCTCTTATCACCAAGGAGGTGGGCAAGGAGAGAGTGAAGAGAACTGCTGGAAAGAACTGGTTTGACCTCGGGGGAGACAAACACACATTCTAGAAAGAGATGAGAAGTGTTGTCTTGCCAAAAAAACGCAATTAATTGCCCATTATCACAGGGAGTAGGTTTTCATCTCTGAAAACTCTGAGATCAGCGGGAACTAGATCAGTCCCAGGGAGGAGGCTCCATTCCCCCCGCCCCCCTGGGTGTGTGGTTAATAAATACTGATGTGGTGCTTCTGTGTACAAGCCATTCGGGGAGGGGCCTGAAGGACTGCCTGGGGGAGGATGTGCGGGTGGGAGTTAGGCCTAGATCCTAATCTTGACTTTGGTTCTGATTGACAGTGCCTCTTGGGCCTTTCTCTCTCAACCTGGGCATCAGTTTCCCCAGATACAAAATGAGAGCATGTCCCCGGATGATCTCAGCTTCCCCACCTCTGATCCACAAACTCCACAGGGGGCTCAGAAGTGTGGCAAAGGCTGTTCATCTGTCCCACTGCCCCCGCTGCAGTCAGTTCTTTAACCACTGGTGTGTAGTGCCCTCACGAGCTATCTACCCTTCCAAAGCCCCACCTCTGACCATAAGCCTTTTGGGGTACTTTTAGATCTCATCTGTGACAGGGTGTTTCCGCCAGAGCCATCATAGAGGTCCCCCAGGAGCCCCCCCACCAGGACCCCTAGAGGACACCCTTGTGGGTGTGATGCCTGATCTGGGTACCATGTTGGGACTTGGCCAGAGAAGCCATCAAAAGGAAGACAGAAAAGAGGATCCCGCTCTATGCTCAATCATGTGCAGAACGCCAAGTGCACTCAGGGCCCTGGCCACCGCTTCATCTGCATGCCTGTCCCTGTGCTCCGGCCATGTCCTGCTCCTTTCTCCACAGGAGACCAACCTTGAGGCCTGCCTCACCCTGGTGAGCCAGCGTCCTCCACTCCTTAGCTGAGCTGGTGCCCCCATCCTTACGTCTTCCACCTCTCCTCCTTAGAATTACCCTCCAACCCCCAGATAAACACAGTCTCCTCCTGGATGCGCCAAAGCTCTGTGGCCTCTTGCTCTGGGGAAGCTCATTACCTCTCCTTGAAGGGACTTAAGTATTAGTGAAAATCAGCCTGGTCATGGGGAAGGACCACAGCATGCTAAAAGACCACAGCCTTTGGCATCATCGGACAAGCCTGGGTCCAGACTGTGGCTCTGCCACCCACAGCACGACCCTAAACACACCAGCCCTCCTCTCAGTGCCTCAGTTTCCCATTTCTAAAAGGGGCACCCAAGCACCAACCTCAGACAGCGCATGCCCAGGACAGAACTATAATCCTTTACTATCGTTAGCACAGAGGTGAGAGCATGAAATCTTGGGTACACAAAATACTTGGGCCTCGAATGCACTCCCATCTGCTTCTCCAAGAAGGCTTTGGCTTGGATTTCCTCATGTGTGAAGTGGACTCTTAGGAGGATTTCTCTACAGAGCAAGAATGGGTACCAAATGCATGGCTGAGTCACTGCTGGTGTACCTTGAAGGCTTCCAGGACAGCCTCCAGGAAGTTTCCACCAACAGGGAGCCAGTGCTGAAAGGTAGGCACATGGCTGCGATGGATCGAGTCTGGTTAACCTCACACCAAATCTCTGGGTACAAAGAAATGACACTGCTGCAGCAGCTCAGGCTTTGCTAAGGTCTGGCTTGACTGTACACCTGCTGTTACCCCAGCCCCATCCCTGCCCAGTCCGCCTGAGCCCTGGTCCTGGTACTGGTCCTGGAAGAGTAAGGTTAAGAACCTAAGGGCTCACATGGCCAAGGGGGTGTGAATTTTACAGTGTCTCCAAGTCTCTTTGAAGTGCAGCCTTCAATAATGAAGGTGCCAGGGGGTATCCTTTGATCATTTCTCCTTGCCGACAAAAGAGAAAGAAAAGGTACTTCAAGGTGAAGTCTGTTACCTATGGTTGGGCTGTGTTGCATTTTTCCCCTTACCTGGAAATCAGGCCAGCTGGCTACACTCCCTGCTACGTGACTCTGGGCAAACTCACTGCACCTCTGGTCCTCAAAGGATCACAGCTCTCTCAGGATAGGGCTGGGAGCTTGGATGAGGTGCTCCATACCCATGGCCTGGCAAGGAGCAAGAGCTTGGTAACTCTGCACCGCCCTTCCCAGGACCAGGTTCCAGCCAACTCTACCTACCGCTCATTACTCTGCACCCTCTGCCAGAGGAGCAAAGGGATCTGCACCCTGGAGAGGTCAATGGGGTGAGAGGCCACCATCAGCATGGCAGCCACGGTGGCAGCTCTAGGTCAGATTTGCTCTGATCGCTTAACTCCTGCTCAAACCTCTCCACCACCCCCATGGCCACAGCCTCAGCCCAGCCCAGCCCAGCCCCATCACTTGGGCCACATTCATTCCTTCAGCAAATGTGGAACGAGCACTGTGACCAGCAGGCCTCATGCAGACAGACCTCCACGGGTGGCCACACTGCCGCTTCTCACCTAAGGACACTTGGCAATGCCCGGAGACAGCTGTGGGTGTCATAACGGTCAAGGTGGTGGGGGCTGCTGGCATCTATTGGATAGAGACCTGCTGTGCTCTAAAACACCCTCCAGGGCCCCCCCACAATCCCAATGACAAGTGACTCAGTGAGACGCCCATTGTGCCAAGGTTGCAGATCCCTGTCCTGAGATGGAGACACAGACAGTGAATGAAACAAATAAATCATCTCCATCCCTGAGGCAGATTAGAAGGTATAAGAGGCTGTGGAAGGGTGGGGGCAGGGTTGGGTTTCTGGGAGATCTATGCAGGGAGGAGGAGTAGAAAGGAACCAGAGAGGACCCCCAGGGCTCCAGCCAGCACATCTGGAAGGAGAAATAAGCAGTCGTGCCCACCAGCACGTGCCCCCCACCTCCTTTCACCTGCCAAGCTGCCTCTATCTGCACAGGGCAGCCAGGGCAGTCTAACTAGAAGCTTCCTGCCCCTCTGCTCACCCCAGCATCCCCACAGTATGGGTGATGCCTACTGTGACCTTGGGTGACACAGCCTCTACCACTCCCCTAGCCACCCTGCACCTTTGTCTGATCCTCTTGCTCTCAGAAGACTCCTCCTCCAGGAAGGCCTCCTGACACCTGCCATCTAGAAGAGCTCAACTCCCACCTGTGCAGAATTGGCCAGAGCCCAATGGACGAGTGAAGCTCATCCTCAGTGGCTACAGACTCCAAGACCATTAGGCCAGCTTCTGATGGCCCTGGCCAGCCCCGTACAAGCTTCAAAGCCCTGCAGGGATGGCAGCACATCTGCTTTCCAGCCCAGCAGAGCCTAGACCCACCCTCCTGTCTTCACAGAAAGTGAGCTGCAGGCTCTGGGAGAGCCACTGGGATGGCCAGTGTGGGGACCACGTCTCCGTGGCCCTGGACACCAGCCCACCCCAGTCCTTGGGGACCTGTGTCCTCATTCTAACCCTGGCCAGTGCTGTCACTAGACCCTCACTAGTGCTAGCTTATCTCCCTGTCTGTCAGTGTCCCAAGAAACCAGGGACTAGACAGCGCTTCTCGGGTTTTATTTTTCTCTTTCTTTCCCATTTTTTCTCTTTACTCTCAGTTTTTCTGGGGCAATCGAACCCCAACCTTATCGCCTTCTGGAGAAGGGACCAGTCTAGCCTCTGGAAAGGTGGCCTCTGTCCCAGGACAAAAGACACCCAGCTCGATTTCACACACACAACTTGGATCCCCAGGGGACTCCAGGACAGAGGCGACAGACCTCACACCAGGATTTGCTACACTGAAGGGGAAGAATAAGAAACTTCTTATTTTCTGTTTCCAAGGGTGGAAACAGAAAATGAAAAGGTTTGTTTCTGTATAAAAGGCCTAAGGGACAGTGGCCCAAGTAGGGTCCCCAGAGGTTATTACCTGGTTACCCAAGACTAGGTTCCAGCCTGGATCTACTTACCACTCATTACTGTCTGGAGGCTAGACTGGTCCCTTCCCCAGAAGGAGATGAGGTTGGGGTTCGATTGCCCCAGAAAAACGTAAGAGTAAAAAGAGAAAATAGAAAAGAAAGACCCGAGGGATTTCTCTGTGGGAATCATGACCCACATATGCATGAATCTTTGCACAATGAGTACACACCCGTGGGGCTACCGTCCAGGGCAAAAGCCAACCCTGCCAGCACCGTGAGTCCCTTCCATGCCCCTCTGTTTGCCACCTCTCCTCCTGTCCTACTCAAGGTTATTGCTTCTGACCATCATAATCATTTTCTTTTTGTTTTCTGTGTAATATTTTCACTAAGCATGCATGCCCCTGCGACACTGTAGTTTAGCTTCTTCTTATAACTAAAATTATGCAGCATGTGATTGTGTGTGTGGCTTTTTTGGCTGGCATTGATTTTGCAGCACGCGTCCTTTCGTGGCACACAGCTGTGGCTTGCTGCCACTGCGGCAGACGATTCCCGTGTGGGTCTCTACCACACTTCCCTCTTCTGTTCTGCCATAATGGACATTTGGGCTCTCTCAGCCCTTCACTGTTACAAATATTACAGAGCCAACAGAAGAAAACAGTTCATTGTCATTGCTATTCAGGGTACAGCTCAACATGGAGCCGCCAGGGACGCACTGCACTGTGTTACAAAGTTCTACCAGGTTTTCAAAGCAGCGGCACCAGCTCACATTCACGCCAGCAGCGTTTGTGTGTCCCAAAGTCTCCTTTGAGCTCCATCTGTGAACTTCACAACCTCAGTGTCACATGTAAAAGGCTGAGTGTGACCTCAAGGGGAGCTGACCGCACACAGCAGTGCCCTGACCCCCTCCGCAGTCCCACAGAGGTGACACCGGCTACTTAAACCACCCCCACCACAGTCATCACGAACCCCAAGGAAGGATGTGAAGCTTGGTGAGCCCAGGGGAGGTACAGCTTGTCCAGCAGAGCCCCCAAGGAGCCCTTAGAAGAAAGGCTTCACTCTAGACGGGAGTTGCAATTCACCAAGAGAACAGGTACGCATGCTAGGCTGATGTATAAAGGCCCTGCGACGGGCAGGGGAAAGGTGAGTTTACATAGCTGGAGAACAGGCCCAAAGAAGTCAAGAAAGTCCCCTGTGGTGACACAGCAGGGGAGCAGCAGTGCCATGCTGGGCTCTATGGCACCCATGGGTGTGGTTGGTGCCAGTGCGAACTGTTTCCTTAGAAGGCAGTGCCCGGTCACAAGAGGCAGTTCTTCAAGGTCCAGGCAGGCTAGAGCTCAAATCCCAGCTGTGCCAGGCCCTGTGTGTGTGTGTGTGACCTCTGATAGTCCTTTTGTCTCCCAGTGCCTGATGCTGTCATGCTGAGCCACTGGAGGAGTAGAGGGGACTGTGGTTGGATAGGGCCTGGCGCAGCAAGCATTCAGTATCTGCAAGAAGCTGCAAAACCTTCCTTTCTCTCCCCAGGCTTCTGGGGCTGCAAGGAGACCTGTTTTACTGAGCACTTACTATGACCCGACATCTCTCAGGGGGCAGGAGCTAGGAGGATACCCCACTGTGCTGTTGGCGGGAAATCTCCTAGGCTC
Source organism: Octomys mimax (assembly GCA_002564305.1). NCBI lineage: Eukaryota > Metazoa > Chordata > Mammalia > Rodentia > Octodontidae > Octomys > Octomys mimax. Next base: position 13,060 of record NDGM010991768.1, on the reverse strand, counting down.
AGAGAGGTCAAGCGACTCCCCCCTAAGTCACTCAGCTGCAAAGTGGGCGAGTCAGGGTGAAATCCTCCCTCACACAGAGGGATAGCGGAGGCTGAGTTATCTTCTCACCCTCAGCAGGAGTTTTACCCCAGGGCGTCAACAGTGTGCAGCAGGAACCAGCGAGAAGCTTCATAATCACAGGCAGTAAAACGAACTGCTTCTAAGCGTCCCTTCCTGCTGAGGCCCATCTACAAAGCCCATCACAAATGGCACAGCTCTGAGTAAAACAAGGCCTGCCAGGGCCACCAACGGGGCCACCCTGCAGAAACAGCCCCGGCTTTCACAGAAGCCTCTGGGATCCTCCCAGACACATGCTGTCTCCCACTCACACTGGAAGGACCTGTCCCTACCAGCAGCCACCCCAGCACCTCCTTGGCCTCTCTGGGGGTAAGACTGCATGAATTGGTGGCCAATCTATACCCCCAGGTAGATTTTGTATGCAACCCTGTGGTTCACTTAAAAAAAACGACAACAAAACAAAACAAGATAAATGGCTGCCCTGGGCCAAGTCCTCTTGTGGAAAGAGGGGGCTGGAGCTAGGGCTGGGGACAGCCACCTTCCTCTAAGGCAGGACACCCCTCCAAGGTAGGCACAGGCCTGGGAGACCGGCCTGCTTCTGGAGGCACCTGGAGTGGTGTCCCTCACCTGCATCTTCTGAGCCATGGCTTTAGCTGGGAAGATGACAGAACAGCGAGAGCTTGCCGGGGAAGGGCTGCTCCTGTCAGCTAGAAGGGAAGGGAAAGGACTGGTGCACAGCAGCATGGGAACGAGTGGGATGTCCGGGCAGCACAGACCTGGAGCACCTGCCGCTGCTCTGAGCCCTGCCCGGCTGGTGGTCTCCAAGCCAGGGAGAGTCATGGGGATAGAAACAGCTGGTATCCTCCATGCATGCTGCATGTCTGGGCCAGCGCTGGGTACCCTGTGTCCTTGACCCCCTGCCACCCTCACAGCTTTCAGATGAGGGCTTCGTGGCTTGCGATGGGTCCTTTCCATGCAGACAGCAATCAGGTCCTCTTCACCGGTTAACCAGGCCGTGGCTTCCTCTGGGAACTCATCCCGTCCCCACAATGAGTGATTATGGCCCAGGAAGCCACAAAGGCCGATCCATCTGGGGTTGGCCACAGAACCCTGGCATGGTGATTGATTCTAGGAAATCACAGGTCTCAACTGCAGCACTGAGGGCACTGGGCTCGCGGCTGCCGTGACACCAGCATGAAGCTGCTCCTAGGGCTCTGTGCCCAGAAGAAAAAAAAAACCAGCTTGCAAAAGAGGTCCCTGGAGGGAAAGGGCAGAGAGAGGGCTGGTGAGGAGGGAGGACTGGGAAGGAACAGAAGGGGCGGCAAAGAGGAGAGGGGGGAGGGGGAGGGGGAGAGCCGCAGCGCTATGGAGCGCCTGGATCCAGCCAAGCCTGAAGCTAAGCTGCCAGTGACATGAGCCAATATAGTCCCTTTCCTGAGAAGACAGACATTGCTATGGAAGACGTGCTTTCTGTCCCTTGTTGCCTAAGGAATCTTGAGGAAGAGGAATGGGGGGCACAATGCCCACATTACACAGGAGTAGCTGGAGGTTAAGGGCAGCAGTGAAATAAATGCCCCAAGGCTGCGAAGCAGAGCAGGCATGCTTGCTTCACCAAGATCCCGCAGCCCCTCAAGCACCTAAGGTAAGGCCTCGGACTCCGCAGAGCTGCCCCTCGCCCTCCGGGAGCCGAGAGTTGAGGATTTCAGGTACAGCACATTTCCAGGGCTGCGGAGATGCTGCGGTGTGTTGGGGAGGCCACATTGAGGGGAAAATATAATTATTATTTAAATCTGATCAGATGCCATGAGGAGAAAAACCAAAGCTCTCCGTGGCATTTCCCCGGTGCCGTTTTTAATTCTGTCTTATCAAAACACAGCTGGGATTTGTTTTTCGAAAAGAAGAAGAAGAAGAAAAAAAAAAACCTCCTTTAACAAAAATTTTTTTTAAAAAGGAAAATTCTCTAATAAATGTTAAAATAGCCCACAGGCCATCAGGTGACAATGGAAGAAAGGCTGCGGCATTTTAGCAAATGAAAGCAGATTAAAAAACTAATTTGTGGCCTCTTTGAGCCAGCCCTGCCTTCTCCCCAGGAAGGCCTTGTACTTTGCATAACGAGGCTGGAACCGAGAGTGAGGCTCCCTTCTTGTTGCTCTGGCGGGGGCTTAATGGAATCGGTTCACCTCTCTGACTCAAACTCTGCACCAGGCTTCCCACTGCCGGGAATGTAACAGAGGAGAAAGCTCCCAGGGCCCTCAGGCCCTCAGGCCACCCAGGTTCACTACCACCGGCTCCTCCCTACCCGCCCAAACCCTGGTGTCCGTGCCCTTTGGCACGCTCCTCCCATCCTCCTTCACCGTGTTAACCCTACTCATTTGTCAGGTCCCGCCTCAGGTTTCCCTTTCTTAGCAAACCTGCCTTCCAAATGCCCTGTGATGCATACCTTGGCCTCCTCTGCTTTGCCTCCTAGAGTATACGCCTCTCTGTGCCTTTTGAATAGTAATTTTGTACAGAACTGTGCCTTGTATTTCCATTGTCTCCACTGGGCCCAGCACACAGTAAGGGCTCAGCGCAGAACTTGCTGAGCAGGGAAATGGATGAAAGTCCATGGGACTGGAGCACGAGGCATGAGCGCCCCCTGGAGTTGTGCCCCCTTTGGGCTCTGTCCTGAGCCCCCAGCCCACCCTCTCCACAGAGCACATGGCGCTCCGGGGTGGGATCACACTGTGCCAGGAGACCGCACAGGCTTACGGTTAGTCTTGGGTTCAAGTCCCAGCCATACCTCTTCCACACCAGGTCTGGCCTTAGGTTGTCACTGTGCTCTCTAGAACTTCACTGCATTTATTTATTTTGTTAGTGGGGACATATACACAAGACACCACCTTTGTAAGGATTAAGTGTTCGGTTTGGTAACACATGATTGTGCAACTATTGCCTCCCAACTAAACTCTGCTCCCCTTGAGCTCCCCTTTCTTCCTTCCCCCTTCCTCTTCCCCCCATTCCTGGCCCCTACCACCCTACCTTTTGTCTGGGCACGCTGACCTCTCTGGGGTCTCTAAAGAGTGGAGTCGCACGGGCACCCGTCCTGCAGCATCCGGTTTAGTTCACTTGGGGTAAACCATGGAGGCCACCTACGCTGCCGCAACGTGCATCAGAATGTCCTTCCTCTTTGGGGCTGACTAATATTTCAGTATTCACAACGTGCACACATCACGCTTTGCTCACAAGCCACACCATTCATTCTTCATTCACAGACACCAGGGCTTCCATCTGCAGGTGACCATGAATGCTGCTACTATGAGCGTGGCAGAGCTCCTGACCTCAGACAGGAGCTGACCCAGCTCTCCCCTGGCTGGCCAGATCCTTAAGAATGAGCAAGTGACAACAGCCATTGGGCAGAGCGCACAGGAAGCATCCCCACCCCTGGGCCAGCAGGGGCAGGTGGCTCACCCTACCTGGGAGGTCTGGGGAGATCCATGAGAAAGGGCATGGCCCCCAGAAGTGAGCAGTGATGACAGGAGGTGGCAGGAGGAGCTACCACCACCCAGGGACCAGAAGGGACAGGAGGATAGGACCACGGACCCAGAGATTTTCCCAACAGGAGAGGATCTCTGAGAGGCTGTCCGGATGGTCCCTGCGCATGCTCACTGACTGCCACTGTGGGCAGTGACTCTGCTCATTTATCTGTGTGCATCGTGTTCTGTCTTCTAAGCTCAGTGACTGCCAGTACTGGGGCTTCACCCCCAAGCCCAGGCCGAGCACAGCAGGGGCTCAGGCTGTGCCAGCACCCTGTGTCGTGTGAGCCAGCACAGGGTGGTTTGTTCATAAGCTCACGGGAAACCAAACAGTCACTCCCCAGAGAGGTCCATGTCTATGTCCCTGGGCCCTACGACTACGTGGCCTGGCCTGTATAGGAAAGGAACTTGGAAGCCGTGGTGAGGTTTAAGGTCTTGAGACAGACATGATTCTGGGTCACCCAGGTGAGCCCAGTGTCATCACACCGGTCGTTAGCAGAGAGAGCCGGAAATAGAGAGGCAGAGACTGCGAAGTAACTACAGAAGGCAATGGGAGTGGTTGGGGCCACGAGCCATGGAATGTGGGCGGCCTCCTAGTGCTGGCCAAGACAGGAAGGTGGCTTCTGCTCTGGAGCTCCCAGGAGGAGCACAGCTCAGTCCACCCTCCGAACACTTCTGAGCTCCTGAACCACAAGAAAATTTCCATCTAGTGTCTACGCTACCGCATTCAGGGTCACGCATCACAGTAGCCGAAAGACGCTTACACACTCACGTGAGGAAGTAGCGGGAGACTCATAGGGCCCGCCTCCACCACAGATCAGATGTAAGGGCTCAGGGGCCACAGCAGGGGCGGAGCTGGCAGGGAAGTGCCAGGCAGCGAAAGCCCTTCCTGGGGTGATCAGCAGCACTGTGTGGAAAAAGCAGCAAGGCCCAGCTTGAAGCCACCGGTGGCCCCACACTGCCGCTGCTCTTTCCCAGAGATACCCAGGTTTCCCTCTTGTGAGGAGCCAAGAGCCAATTCCCCAGTCACGGGGCAGGAGCATAGCAGCAGGGTGACACAAAAGGAACTGACTAGTAGAAACGGCTCTTGAACTTTGGGGATGGATATTGGGGAGTGGCCCGGTGCCAGGAGCGCCCACAGGCTGCATCCTTCCGCCTCTGGACAGCTCAGGGGCCGCCCTGCAGCACCCCACAGGGATCCTCCTCTGAGAGGGCAGAAATGAAAGCTGCTCAGTGACAGCAGGAACGCGACCAGCCGGCACAGACTGAACTTCGCCACACGACACATTCAGTTCCTGGCCCTGAGTTGTCACATGGCCTTCCAGGCAGGGAAGGAAGACTGTTACCTCAGTTTTGTCCTCGCAGCCCAGGGGGTTGAGGCCAAGGCCCTCACGCTGAACTGCATCCCCAGCCTTTTCTATAATTTACTTGGAGACAAGATTTCAGAAAGGCCCTAAAGAGTTCAGGCTGGGGGTCCGGACTTGCTGCCCTTCTCCCTCTGCCTCCCAGAGTGCTGGGATGACTGGCGTGGACCACACAGCTCACTCATTATCACAATATTACAAAAGAGGAAACAGGTAAGTCACCGCTCACAGCCACTCGGGAGTAGCAGATCCAGGGCTGGACCTCAGCAGCTGTCTCGGGGCATGGATCAGAACTGTCTCACCCCAGGCCCTCCGCACCCCCACCTCGTGTGCTTTTCCCCTTCTTACTCTGGGCCGAAAACTCCCCAGACATGAGGTCACATCATCTTTGCTCGTCTAAGACAGGAGTTATAAGCATTTCAGAAGCATTCCCTTCTCCTTTTCCTCCTCTAATAAGCTGGCAAGGGCCTGAGCCAGGCCCAGAGGTCAGGGTCACCGGCTGGGCTACCTCATCCCAAGCCAGCTGCCCCTTCCCAGCTCTTCACTGCCCAGGTAGCTCCTTACCAACCAGTGGCTTCAATCAACACCACTCTGGCCTGATACTGGGGAGCTCTATAGGGGGCATGTCCTCTCTCTAATAATTAAACTAATATTAATAAATTTGGTTCTGAGTACTTACTTCATGCCAGGCACTGTGCTAGGTTTAATATGAATTAACTTATGAGATGCTCACAGAAATCCTAAGGGAAAGGATACTTTGGGTAGTCCCATTTTACTGAAGAGAAACTGAGGCACAGGGTCAAGATACCTACCCTAAGTCAGGAAGTAAGAGGCAGGCCTGGCCTATGAATCCAGCAGCAAAGCCCAGAGCCCCTGCTGGTAACTCCTCTATTGCTCAGCCTTGTGTTCACACGCCCTAGGTATATAGCACTCCAGCCCTGTCCCCACCCACTCCCCCTACCGCCCAGCCCAAGCTGAGCCGAGAGAATTCTGTGCTTCAGGCACTGGGTCTGTTCCAATCCCCAGGTCAGCAGGGCTGGTAAAGGAGTCTCCCATAAAAATAGAAACAAGAGCACCTCCTAGAATTATTACAAGGCTTCCAGTCATAAATTCACTCTTGTTTGGAAGCATGTTTCCCCCAATTAATTCCATCTCCTATAACTATCAAATTTTATTTGGAGATAGGCCTTCTCCAATACCTAGGAAGGATCCAGGACTGGATACCTTCCTTTTCTTCATCCTTGCATAGTAAATTGAGGCTGTTGCTCTCCACCTGGGGCCCCAGAATTAAAGAGCTTAGATGGCAAAAAGATCTGCCTAAGCTGGAGAGATAGCTCAGCAGCATAAGGCCTGCCTGGCAAGCGCAAAGTCCTGAGTTCTATCTCTCTGGTACTGTAAAATAAAATAAAATAAAATCTATACTAGGGACAATGAGTTAGCTCAACGGACTAAAGCGCCTGTTTAGGCAAGCTGAGTGAAGCACAGGCAGGCACAGAGACCATAGTTGGATCTCTAGTACCACATGCCACGCCAGCCCCACCCCCAGGGTACACTGAGCCAGCCAGAGTCTGGGCGTGGTGCTGTATGCTAGTAATCCCAGCACCAGGGAGGCTGAAAGCAGGAGGATAATTGTGTAGTCAGACTCTGCAACAACCAAATACATTTAAAAAAAATAAAGATCTGCCTATCTGATGCTGTTTGGTATTGGTTTTGAAGGCTCATTCAGTCACTCAACAAACACCAGGCACCCACCACATGCCAGTCTTCTCTGAGTACAGGGCATAGCTATAAAGGCTGGGAGCGCTGCCTTGCAAGGACAGCTATCTGCGTGTCCCCTAAGTTCTCCCAAGATGTGTTTTCTCCCAGCTCCGCCCAGTCAGGTGCACTTGCCAGGGGCTGGCACAGGCCTTGGTGGGGCTGGCATGACTGAGACACCCAAGCGAAGCAGTGGATGAATGGTGGACCACAAAATATCTCATGAACCAAGGCAGTGCGAGGAGTTCAAAGAGGAGACTTACTGGAGGCACTCGCTGGTTTATAGAAGATGCAGCAACCAGCAGCTTCATCTCACTCTGCTGGTGAGCAGAAGCCATGGGATACTTGGTGCCCTGGGGCGTCTTAGTCACTCACAGATATCCAAGATAATGACCTCTTCTCTGACTTAGATGACCACTGCCAAGCCTTACTCTACCCTCAGCTTTATCTCTTACTCCTGTAAGAACCCAGTGAGGTCAGTGTTATGATTCCCATTTTACAGATGAGGAAATAGAGGCACAGTGATCAAAAGTGACCCACCCAAGATCACACAGCCTATAGGTGACAGACCAGAGACGAGGGAGAACTTCTTTAGTCCTAGGACACTATCTTGGTCTCCATGTCTGCTGTGGACCAGACTTGTCCAACTGTTGTACATGTATGGAGAAGCCCACCGCATTACGTGGGGTCTCTTGTAGGGGATTCACACCACTCCATCCCAAATCCTGTCCTGTTAGGGCAGGGAAGGGCTGCAGGCTCAGGGCAAGCCCTTCACATTAACAAGGTAGCTGAGATCTTAGCCTGGAGCTGTCTGATGCCAAGATGGTGTCCTTCCGGAATGCCTGTTATGCTCCACACACACTGCGAGGTACCTCTGTGTGTCACTTGCCCAACATGGTGAAGGCCAGCGTTCCAGGCAAGAGTCTTCCAGATGCCTGAAGTTCCTAGCCAGAGCACTGATTGGGTTAGCCATGGAACTGGCATCTTATATAGTGACTGACTCCTTGCCCTTTGTCCTGTCTACTAAGTGGGGTTTAAGGGCGTCTTGCTTTGTCACCCACAGTGGCAATTTCACTGTCCTATAACACCAAGCTGAACACAAGCTGCTGAGACACGGGGACTACTTGACCCTGATGTTAAATTTCCCAAGCTATGATTCTTACATTTTCATGCTCCTTATTTTTGTAATCTCTTCATCTGTACCCTCGTGCCAAGCTGACAGCTTCCGCCTGCTGTCACTGTGCCCTCTAACAGCCCGCACCCTCCTCATGGGTCCCTTTTCTGTGCGACCATCCCAAGAAATGAGGTCACCAGGCTTATCAGATGGTGTGTGAAGGGAGGGTACACAGGCCTCATGGAGACGGACACCAGAGACTCCCTTGATCTTCTCTATTTCTCTGTGTTTTGTACAGTTGGGCTTCCAGGACCAATAGCTGACGAGCATTACCATTGACACCGTAAGAGGTACCCAAAAATGGGAATTAGTCTGGTTGCTCCAAAGACATTGAGTGTTCTACCTGTCCTTCAGGGGAAGCTTTCAGACTGCAGAGGCCAGGTCAACTGCAGAGCCCAGGTCACTGGCTTGTAAATGGCTACATGGGACAGAGGACTGGGGCCACAGCACTGATAACTTCCAGCAGGTTGTCATAGCAAATGTGGAGTGACTACAGCTTCCCGGAGGATATGAGTCTTTTTACTAACCCAAAAGGCCGGAGCCTGGAGCGTTCAGTCCTCAGACCCATGGGTGTCATCTGCTGTCCTGGAGGGGCCCACAAGCTGTTCATAGCTATCTATGCTCACCTGGTCTTCAGCCTCACCAAGAGATGCAGGTTTACCGTCCTGATGCTACGAGGAAAGGCCTTGGCCCAACCCACTGCCACATTACCAGAGAAGGAAATGGTTATCACCTCCACCTGGAAAGACAGGACTCTCAGCAGAGAGGAGGAGAAAGGGAGAGCTGCGGCGGAGACCCGGACCAACCTGGGCTCAAATCTCCACTCTGCCCCTTATTGGCTATGTGACTCTCATCAAGTGAATAATACCCTTTGCACCTTGGTGCCCTCATCCACACAGTGGAGACAGATCTCTCAGCTCACAGAACTCCATTAGAACCCTGCCAGGCATGGGATGCTGTACTTCAGGAATGGAAGAGAAAAGGATAGTTCTCATGGATACCAGCATCCCTGGCATCAGGAGGCTCTGTAGACCAAAGCCACGCAAGGGCACCTTGGAGAAGAGGGCAGCACACACAAAGGCCTTTGGGCCCTCCATGTAGGAAGAGTAGGATAGAGGCCTTCTTAATGATGGCCCGTAATTCCTCTCCCATTCTCCAAATGAGAAAATTGAGGCCCCAGAGAGGGCAAGGGCCTTGCTCAAGGCCACTCAGACAGCTAGTGGTGAGAGCTGGGACCCAAGGCCTTCCTCACCCACTCCAGTCCTCTTCCTTTCGCCTTACACTGATAGGACATCACAGAGAATGTACAGAAACCAGCAAACAACACAATATTTGACAACAGAGCTGGAAGTATGAATATTTAGACAGGATTCAGCCAACTAGCATTTAGGGCTGAGCCCAGCTGCTTGGGGCTCCCAGAGGCATGCGCTAGAGTGGGCTGGGAGGGGACACAGGTGTCCTCCCAGCTGTCCAGCTAGGAAGCCCTCAGTCGCCTGCCTCTCCTGTGCAGGTGGTTCGGGAAGTCATTTCCCTCCTCGGATCTCTGTCTCTCCATCTAAGAGTCCTCCAGCACACAGAGTCCCAGGAGCTGCTGTGCCCTCCCTGAGCCTCTGGGTTCCTCCCCCATGGAGGTCAAAAGCTCCACACGTTGCCTGATCCACAGTGATTCAGCCAAGATCATCGATTTTTTGGCTTGACCTCTCTCTTGGCCAAAGCTCAGAATGCTGGCTGGCTTGTTTAGCCCAGGGCTCAGCAAATGTCTTTCATTTAAGGGGCTAAATAATAAGCACTTGGGGCCTGCAGGCCACATGCTGTCTGTCATACCTAGTCAGTGCTGTCCTTCCTGCTCAACAGCAGCAACAGACAACATGTAAGTGAATGGGTATGACAGTGTGCCAATAAAACTTTATTTACAGAAACAAGTCAAGAGCCAGACTTGCCAGTTCCCTGTAGCACATCATTCCAGCCTGGGTCCAACACCTCCTCTGTGACTAGGGGAACGAGTTTGTCTTGATTTGTGTGAGACTTTCCCTATTTTAGAAAGTCCCACATCTTGGAAAAACTTGGGCCTTAGAAAAACCAGGATGGTGAGTCACCATCCTCTCTGGGATCCTGAGACTGCTGGCTTCTCCCATGAGAGAAGGGACATGAGGCGGGGGGCAGGGGAGGCATTTACAGCTGTGGTTTCTGACGTGGTGCCAGGCAGCATCCGTGGGGCCTTCTCAGCATTACCTCCTCTGGGCCTCACCAGGGTGCAGTGAGGTGGGCCTGCAGCTGTGCCCAGGGAGGGGACAGGGCCCAGGCAGGTACCCCTCCAGCACCCACCTCCTGCTTCCCCTCCAGACCACGAGCTCTCAAGGATGGAGTGGGGTCGGCTCCTCTCTGTACCATCAGTGCCCAGCACAGAACGTGAGCAAACACTTATGCTGACTGAATGAATGTATGAGTCAGACGGAAGAAGGGAGTGGAGGGAGAGGGGGTGGGTGGCTGCATTCACGAGTGGATGGATGGATGCATGGATACATGGATGGATGGAAGCATGGATGCATGGGTCAGTGGATGGACGGGTGAGTGCCCACAGAAAGGGATAGACGCATGGGCAAATTTGCCACACTCAGACAGACATGTCACACCTCTGTGTCGTGATTCATTCTTGCCAACCCAACCTTCAGGCGAGCTAAGAGAAAATGGTGAACAAGGTAGGCTAGGAGATCAGTGATGCCAAACACCCATCAGCACTGGGGAGGCAGCATGGTTAAGAACACAGTTCTGTGTGTGTGTGTGTGTGTGTGTGTGTGTGCGCGCGCGCGCGCGCATGCATGCACCTGTCCAGCTCAGCCCACTCTGAGTGGGGCTGGCATGGCATGTGGAGCTGGGGATCGAGCCGTGGCCCCTGTGCTTGCCTAAACTTGCCTAAAAAGGTGCTTTAGACCGCTGAGCTATCTCACCAGCCCCAAGAACCCAGTTCTTGATGTCAGGTAATCTGCATGCAAATCCTAGGAAAGCTTCTCCAGGACTATGTGATTTCTCCAGGAAGTCATTTCACCTCTCTGAGCTTCACATATTTTATTTAAAGAAAAAGATTATAATAGAAACTATCTAGTAGGGTTGCTATGAATGATAGATGATATAGATAAAGACCTTGGCACGGTGGTTGAACCTAGTAAGCACTGCAAAAATGTTATCTATTACGGTTATCATCGTTCATGAGGAGGTAGATAAAGAGCAAGGGAGGGATGGGCCAGCAACGATGAGAAAGACAGGCATTCATTATACACCTCTGAATGAGTACCAAGATCAAACAAGAGAAGGAAATACAGACTGTTTACTGGCGACCCCATCAGTCAGCTATGACCACAATAATGGTGCGTAACAAACAACTCCCAGTGCTGATGAAAGCGGTGAAGCAGCACTGGCCTAGCAGCAATTACCTGGTGGTGGCCAGCTGGGATTTGGGTGTGCTAGGCTGGGTGCTGCTCTCCACCCGGCTTGGGCCAGGCTCAGGAGACGGCAGCAACCTCAGGGAAGCTCTTCCCAGCCATAACAGAAACACACAAAGTTCCCGGAGGCTTACACACAGTGGACACATTGTCACCTCTACCCCATCTAGTGGCCAACACTAGTCACATGGCTGAAGCCAAGTCAAGGATTGGAGCGGAAGCCCTGCCTGATCCTGGAGGAGGAAGGGAGCTGAAGTCTCCTGGCTCAGGCATCAGTCTGGGGAGGCAAGAACTGCAGCCACAGTGCGTCTACCGCTAACATGCCCAGCCGGACCTTGGGAAAGGGCCCTGCTGCCGCCCCTTCAGCTCCTCAGCGTCTCGTGTCGGTCCTCACCTCAGGCTCAGTCTGACAGGATCCCCAGCACTACTAGCACTGGCAGTGCGAGGGGACCAGAGACCCACTCATGCCTCACCTCTGTTCCCATCTTCCCAACATCTGGACCTGCTCCGGGGAGCCATTAATCTCAGGCAATTTCTTTCCTCACTTGATTTGTTTATTTAAGGAAAACAAGTTGCTCCTAATTAGAAACACTGCTGTTGAGATGTTCAGCACATCCAAGGCTGCCTATTTTCAGACCTTCTGCCTAAAATTATACCTGCGCTTTCAACATCTGCGAGTTTGTTCAGCCACAGCCCTATGCGGAGGCTTCTGGCGAGAGAGACCTGGACTGCTTGCGGGGAGGCGGGTTTGGGGAGCACACAGAGGTTCACAGCACTGGCAGGCACAGGCGCTTGGAAAGGGGAACACACAGCCCCTCAGACCTGCTCAGAACTGGCCCTGACTGCTGGAGCAACACTCGGAAGGAGCCCAGCGCGAGCAGTTCAGACCCAAAGAAGGCAGAAGAGCAGTCCTCCGGGCTGAGGCTGGTTTCTGTTTAAAAGTGTACGGGAGCATTTGTACACATCCACACAGAAAGGCACTCAGCCTCTGGGGAGCCCCCCCCCACATGCCTGCAGCTCATGCAAAGGCCACACCACCACACACAGAGGCCAACACAGTCAGAAACACACCCAGGTACACCCAGAGACACACAAGATGATGTAGTGCAAAACCCAACCACTCCTCACAGAAGTGCGCAAGTTATGCCACAACACACAGGAACACACCTGCACACAGAGACACAATCAGATGTCCACGGCAACCAACACACCCAGGCACCAACACTCAAACACACATACACAGGGAGACATAACCACACGTGCAGCGCTGCGTATGGGCACACATTCCGAGATATGGCTGTATCCAGAGAAAGGCACAAAGTTTACACTGCAGCACACAGAGAGGTGTGTCAGTGCTCACAGAAACACACACTGTGTGGCAACACAACTAAGTGTGCATTGTAACACTCACAGATACACATGCTCAGCAACTCATAAAGAGACACAAGCATGACTTACAGGTACACACACACACACACACAATTGAGTGGGCAATGCTGAAAAACACAGACACACACACAGAAATACACTGAAACCATGCAGATTCCTGTGCCCAAGAGGGCACGGTTCTCAGGCACACTCACTGCACAGCACACGCACGCATCACTCACAAACACCCACCAGGATCTGCAGTCGCAGCACACAGAGCCCCTAAGACATGCACCCAGCAGTGGGTGCAGCCGCTCAGACACTAGCATGTCTACATGGGGCCTCCAGCGCTCTCGTGCATCTGCACGTGCACGCGCGTGCGCACACACA
>NDGM010991755.1:0-15251 GCA_002564305.1 Octomys mimax | reverse complement strand
AAAGCTGTCAGGCTCAGGTTGCTGTGGTTCAATCCCCACAGCTCAAGCCAGCCAAACCTGCCCAGAAGGAATTTGGAGAAAAAAAAAAATCCTAAATATCTGCTATAATAAAATGAGGTTGTTTCTAGTAACTAAGAATAAAAAGGTTTTTTGTTAATCAATACCATTTAATTGAACATCAACAAAAATGAAAGTGTTCACTCACATAAAAAAGAGGCACTATGAATTTATCTTGCCTTTCCCATATCAATTATATACCAGAAGACCCAAGTAGTTGATAAAAGAAAGTATTCCTTTATAGCAATATTCAAGGCTCTAAAGTAGGAATGAACCCCTGAGTTACATTATCAGCCTTTTTTAAATCCTAATTTTAAAAAGGAATGCAGGAAATGATTATGACTGGCTCCTAATGTCATCATCAAAAGAGGAAAAGCAAGATATACATTTTCTACTGGAAGTAGATGCTACATCTATAAGGAGGAGCCTGTGGATCTGTCTTTAAGTTTCTACTAGATACATCCAAGATCAAGAATATGAAACTCTCCACAGAACAAATTATCCAGGTTTTTCACCAAATTACAAAGGGAAACAGTTGGAAAGAATAAGTAAAGTGTATAAATTACAAAAGAATAAAGAGAAATATCGATCAATTACAATGTATGACCCTTCTTGGAATCTTGATTTGAATAATTGTTTAAAAAAGGTGTTTAGACAACTAAGGAAATTTGACTGCAAAGTAGCTATTTTGGATATTAAGATCATTACTCATCTTTTTAGAGTGATTATGTTGTTTTAATAAACTCTTTACTTTGTAGAGATACATAGTAAAATATTATAAGTAAAGTAATTCAGTATCTTGCGCTTTTGTCAAAATGTTCCGTCCACACAGGTAGCAGCAAGGAGTTAGACGAAACAGGATTTCTCATATGTTGAAATTATGGATGACAGGAATATGGAAGCTCTTTGTATGATTTTTTTCTCCTTTTCTGTAAAAACAATAAACACTTTAAAATTATATAGCATCTTCAAATATCCCTGAATTGCCCACCTTAGATTTAAAGTATCTTTGTCTCAGAGTGAACTGTAGAGCTAGGAACAAAGTATCTGACAGCTGTACAATCCAGTGGGAAAATAACGGAGGTGAAGGGCAGGCTGGCCAGGTGTACTAGTCAGCTTTGCCCTGCGGGAGCAAATTACCTGATACACAAAACTTTCTGGAGGAGACATTTGTTTTAACTTGAGTTTCCAGAGATTTTAGCTGATGGTAAGCTGCTCGAGGCAGAAGCATCATGGCAGGGGAGAATCTGAACATGGGATGAGTAACTGAGATTTCTCTTCCTAGGAGCATCCCCCATGACACACGTCCTCCCCTCCACACTGCATTGTACACCCTGGATATCACTGGGTTACACCACCCAGTGTGTAACCTGGTGATGCCATTGCCTCTCCAGGACTCCCTTAATTCATCAAGTTGGAAATTAAGATTGACCAGCACACAATGCCACACACAACAAAGCAAAGAAGACTGTGCGACTTCAACTTCAGGCACTTAAAAGGCCAGGTTTCCAAGTAACTCTCAACATGAATTTTGTTATCCTGGACCAGGGATGTAGAGCCTTTGCCTGTCTCAGCTTTCCATCTCCTAACACAAATACCACATGGAACTGTGTAGTGGTTGGAAGGAGGAAAGAATGTCATTCTAAAATATCTTGGCAAAATTTCTCTGAGGAACAGAATTTTCTTTTAGTAAGCAAAATAATGTTTAATGATTAGTCATTTAAGTAGAATGACAGTGGTAGTCTAGAAAAGACAGAACAGAAAAAAAATAGGAATAAATGTCATTTCATATTTTTTAAATGAGCACAACAGGGATATATGTAGGGAACTGAGATGAGTAGATGCTCAAGAAGAGAAGCCAAAGATAAAGTACATGAGCCAGGGGGATAGATCAGTAGCATAAGTGCCTGCCTGGCAAGTACAAGGTCCAGTGTTTGATCCCCAGAGCCAAAAAAACAAAAGTATGGAGAATAAGAAACCCAGCACACTGGAATAACATCTTTCAAAAAAACCTATCCTTAAAGAAAGTTACGTGGCAAGTATGGTTATGGACCTATTTAGGGTCAGAAATGTCTACAATGCAGTTTTAAAGTGACTGTTGTGCCATAAGGTGAATTGACCCCAGCCGTTGATGGAAGCAGATGTCCACACAGCCACGTGTGTCAAAGGCAAGGCACATGCTGGTAGTGTTCAGTCAACATGGGCAGAGGCAGAGATAATTTTAAGGGAGAAATGTGTGTTCAGTGAAGGCAGAACAACATGCCTTCAGGGGTCCAGGCACTCTCAAGCATCCTCAGACACAGGCAGACAGTAGAGGAGAAACTTTGGGGTAAAGGCTCAGATCAGCGCATCTGAGATTAAAAAGAAATGGCAAACCAGACATGGGAGCACTTACCTGTAATCCCAGTGTCCTGGGAGGCCTAAGGATCACAAATCCAAGCACAGCCTAGACAGCTTAGAGATTTATTGAAACCTTGTCTCCAAATAAAAAATTTTGAAAGGGCAGGAGGTACAACTTAGTGTGAAGGCCCTGGGTTCAATCCTAAGTACTGAGAAACATTACAAATACATACTGAAGGATTATGCGAAGATGAAAAATGGACAAATATGTAAGAAGCTAACGTGGAGAGAATAGCTAGAATATAAGTTATACCACCATGTTCTATAATCCTATACTACCAACTCTTGAAAATATCCCAGAAATCACTCATACTAGCACTTTTGAATCCAGTCTGAAAAGTTCTGGCTTCCAAATGTGGCTCAGAGCCTTCCAGAAGAGTCACACATTTGAACTGTTGCAGTCCACTCAGACTTCCCTACCACAGAACAGGTGGCTCATAAATAGCAAAAGTTGAGTCTCAAGTCTGAAGGTTGAGAGGCCAAAGGATAAGGCATTGGCAGACTCTGTCTGGTAAAGAATGCTTTCTGTTTCATACATGGCCTCATAGATACCCCTTACTGGCCTCTTCACATGATGGCAGGATCAAGGCAGATCTAGAGGCCTCCTCTGTAAGGGCATTAGAACCCACTGTCAGTAAGCTACAACCAAACCATCACTTGGGGAATTAAGTTTCAATATATGAATTTTGCTGGGACTCAAACATTCAGACCATAGCAAGCCACTAGTCTGATCCTTGCTTGATCAGGAGAAATTTAATTTTAGGATTCTATGCTAGGATTCCATGTCATGTAATATTCTTCATTAGTTTTGCTGCTCAAAAAAGAAGAAACTCTCAACACCGTGTTACAGAAAGGCAGAGTTGAAAGTTCTAGGCAGATGCCCATGAGCACACAGCTGATAGTAACAACCAGGTCTTCTGTTTCCCAGCCCTCTCCTTTTTCTTCCTCAGCTGAAACACTAACAGAGGTGCCAACAGGAACCTGATGTCCACTTGGGCTGGGTCAGTATGCACAATTACATGTTCTTGGTGTTGAGTAGAGCTCACCAGGAGGCCAGAACTGGAAGTCTTCTCAGTAACATAAAACAGATGGTGCAGAAAAGGTTCTAGGTCACAACAGACCCAGCCACCTACCTGCTGTGAATAACCTTCCAGCACAGGTGCCAGGCCCTTAAGAAATTCTGAGGCTGAGGGAGAAGTCTCTGAATGTTCCTTTATCACCTGACAGGGTGTTCAAGGATGCTTCACTTTCACTCCTAGAATCAACATGAACAGCCTCCCCTTGTGTTTCTTTGATTTGTTCCTAACAAGGCCCATTTCAATATTTCCACAAAATTCTATTTCCAAAGCCAAAAATTAAGTTTTGAGAAAGTTTCAAAAGTAATCTTGGAAAATTACTGTTTTAAGGACCAAAATACACAGGCCAACATGACAATTCTGCCGATTAGAACAATGACCAGAAGTAGACTGATTAACTCAGGGCACTTCGATCTCTTCATCTATAAAGTGGCTATAATAATACTTACTGCATAGAGCACTGCAAGAGGAGCAAATGCAGTAATCCACTTGAAACATCTACCCAGAACATGAGTCAGTCAGTAAATAATGTTTGAATTTGTTTCTTCACACTTTAATTCAACTTCTCAAATAAATTCTACAGTTATATGGTTGGCATTCTATCATTGATGCTCAATTAAATCAAGGATTCCAGCAGCAACCAGAAACTGTAAAGATGTATTTCTGTCCTATGATTGAATTTTGATGTGTTTCCTAGGATACTGATATCTCCACATTCTTCTAGAACGTATGAAATGAAGAAAAAAGGCACAGTTGTTATAATGCTGAAGTTCACTGTCTGTCCAGACAAATTTTCTAGAGGTCTTTTGTGACCCAGGGAAAGGGTTAGCATCACCAAAACCATCTCATCTATGGGCTCCAAGTGTACAGAGCTGTACAGTTCCCCATCAAGCAAGTGAATCCATCCTCCTCCAAAGGAAACTCACCACCATTCCAGCACACAGACATTGAGAACAGGAATCCTTCCCCTTCCTGTGGAGTAGAAATTCCAGTCTTTCACCAGGCCCTTGTCTAGGCTTCTTCCTCAATTGCTCAGCTTGGGTCAGGCCCCATACATGAACTGAATAGCACCTGGAAGTCACCAGCAATGCCAGGGCTTCACCAGTCCTCTTGTGACCATGCCCAGTCACTCCATTATAGTTGTTCTGTAACTTTATGTGCAGTCCTCTGCTTGGCAGATAGCCATCCTCTCGGATTACAAGCTCACAATTCTAGGGCCTGATTGTAATGACTTTCCTATGATTTCACCCAATTCTAAAAGCCCCCTCAATTTATAAGCCCAGGCAGGGTGAGAAGGGCTGCAGAATTTGAAACATGCTTATTGATCTAGTTAGCAGCTGTGGCCATAATGCTGCGGAACCAACCAACTGGTGTGTGAGAACCCTGTGATCTCAGGGAAGCTGGGACTGCTCTTTCAGCAAGTATCTTCCTGAGTCTCTGCCTGCAGGCAGAAGCTCTATCAAAAGAAGTCAGAGGCTTCCAGAAGCTCCTATGGATGCACACAAAGGATTTTAAAGCCCACACAACATCACTCCCTACTTATTCCATCACACAATCACAATGCCAAGCTTTCAACACACGGTGGTGAAATACACAGTAACCCTCCCATGACAATATTGCAAAGGAAATATTCACTGACCAACAATCTGATCTGCAAAGCTTATGCACACGGCAGCTCTTTATTCCTTATCCATCCAACATTTCCCCAAACTTCAACATTGTGGTCTTCCTTACTCAGGAGTTAGAAGTAAATAAAATATTCCTGTGGGTAAGCCAGGTGTATGTCACAAAATTTGTGCGAGGTCTGTTTGCCATGCCTACTGTGTTAGATAAGTGATATGAGAAAATAACAAATACTCAAGCATTTGGTAAGAGAAGGGGTTCTCTGTTCACTGCCTGCATACAGCCTGAGAAAATGCATGTATAAACAATATGTAACTTAGATACATGTGCGTACACAAGCCACCGACATGTTTGCTAGTTGCCCAGTACTATGAGGAACCTCAGTCTGTGGTAGGGTCTTTCATGTGGACTTTCCCTTTGAGTATCTGCTTTGGCATAGATAACCACAGCTATCATGGGCTATCACTGCATGGTACACTTGCTACCATGGAAACACTGCACCTCTTTGCAGAAGCTTCCCCTATTCATCCTATAAACTGAGTTCCTGACATTTTCCAAGGTCCCACAAAATGACTTCTGGGGCTCTTATTTCATATTTGTATGTCATAGAGGATACTACATATTTTACACAAATTATATTTGCACCCCTGCTATAACAGAATTACCTTCATTATGCTTCATTTAAAAACTCAAAAAAAAAAAATAGGTGAAAATAGTCAGAAGTTGCCCGGTAACATCTGAAAAATGGGAGTAAGTAGAGGTGAAGATCTGGCTAGGGTTTCCTGGAACAGTCCTGTGATCTTACAGTGACCTCTTAAGTTTTAGGAAAATGAATTAACAGCCTGACATAGAACACTTGCTTTTATTGAAACTGTTGTGTTTTGCTGAAGGAGCACAAATTTTTCTTTCTCCTTCTTATGCGAACAGGATTTAAACTGAGATAAATTCAGCTGGATGCCTAGTGAAAAATTAAACACAAATATAAGAGTTCCAGAAGAAGGAAACACACAAAGTAGCAGAAAGAAACAGCTCTGTAATTTAAGAGATGAGCTAGAAGCAGACCCTGTTCTATCCTCTGTCACCTGGCAAAGCTGGTTATAGAGAAACTGTTCAGGTGATTTACTATTGCACAACAGGTCACCTTCAAAAGTTGATGGTTGAAGAAATGGCCACCTTCCTGTAGTTACATATTTGTGGGTGGAGAATTAAGACAGTGCACAGAAAAGATAGCTTGTCTCTCATTACAAGCCTGTGAAGGTCTGAAAATGACCAGATGACCCAAGTACAGTCATGTTAGAACTATATTTTGGCTGATAGATGTTTTTATGTGGTGTGGTGTGCTGTGGTGTGGTGTGGTGTGGTGTGGTGTGGTGTGGTGTGGTGTGGTGGATGGTTTGGTGTGGTTTGGCTTGGTTTGGCTTGGCTTGATTTGGTGTACTTCTCTTCCAAGCAGCATCTAATTGGGCTAAATTATGTCCAAGATGAATTCTGGCCTAAGACAGCTAGAAGAGCTAGTGTTGCCCATGTGTGTGTCAACCTATCTTCCCTATCTCTCTCTCTCTCCTTTTCCCTTCCCTTGGTAACCTGTTGGACTCAGGCTTCCTCAACACATGACCACTCCAGCATAGTGACCTACTTAAGCAGCAGCTGAAGCAAAAGCTCAAGCTACCAGGTCTCTTAAATATTAAACCCAGAATATTTGAGCTCCCTTCTGTGCTATTGGTCAAGATCAGTTGCAAAACCAATTCAGATTCAAGGAAAAAGATAAGATGTCCCACTCCTTGAGGGAAAGATCACAGAAAACTTGTGGCTGTTTTTCACCAATAACAAATTCAGCTTCCTCACTTATAAAATAAAGACCAAAAGATCTTATTTCACATGACTTTGATAATTAGGTGGAATTCATATAATGCCAAAACATTGATTTGGCATTCTAAATTGTAGTCTTTATTTGAGAAAATATTGGTGGGACAAAACTAATAATTCTCAAGATCCGACCTTGGCTCAACAGGAAGGAAATGAGAGAATACAAGTTTCTAGGGAGGCCAACATCTATCCAAACTGTAGTGTGTGACAGATGTCCTTATTCTATTTTCTACCTGTTAGTCTCATATGGTTAGCACAGCTCAGAGCAATCAATATGGTACAAGAGGCCACACTGTGGTTTACTCTAGTACCATGGTGCAACAGTCCAACTGTAAATGCTCTGCATGGGTGAGGAATGTCTTATGGGGGTAAAGATGCCTAGAAGAATGTCTTATTGTTGGAAGGCAGGCTAAGACCCTTTCTAGAGATCCACAAAGGGCTAAGGGAAGACAAGGTCTTCTGCACAGATATATCATCTGAGCAGTGGACAAGACAATGCAGAGAAAAGTTGAAATCCCAAATTAAGGCTTGCCATGCAAGACAAGCTCCTTGCCTCTTAGCACCTTCATTTCTCTAAGCCAGGGATGGCACATGGGTGGGAGTCAAAACACTGTTTTCAGGACCTAGTGCTATTGCTAGACAAAGGACATAGTGATTTGTTGAGGCCATGCTTACTTTGAAGTCTGATCTCCTTAAGTGCACTCACGGTGATAGTGCCCCAGACTCATGTTTTGTGTTGGGAAAGTAATTCACTTCAACTGAAAGTGGCCCCAGGAACTAATCCTTCAGTGGGGATGAGGCAGCAAGAGACCCCAGGTTGTTTCAGAAAACTTGGAGCTTCTGAGAAACAAAAAGCAGCTGTGCATGACTGGCTTGCCTGAGCAGTACATTTGATTTTCTGCCTCTCCTCAAAGTAGGATGACCTGACAAGAAGCCAATGTCCATTTCTTTCTTGATGTTTCTTCAAGCTACTGAAGTCTGACCTCTACCCCCATGAATCAACAGAACAGCTCTCAAGAACTGTGGCAGAAACACCCACCTACCACCACCACAACAGATGCTTTCTTCCTCATCCCTCTTGGCCATGAAAGCAGAATTTGGCACTCCTGACTTCTCGCTCCTTCTTGAAATGTTTTACACTTGGCTGTAAGTAACACAAAACACAACTGTTTTTGCTACAAAACTCTCCTTCCACTTCCATTCACAATTTCATCTTTCTTTAGTTGACAGTTAAATTTTGAAGTTGCTCAAAATGTGATCCAGGTCTTCTCCTCTTCTCACTGTATACTCTGATTCCTGACAATCTCATGCATGACTATCCCATAGTGGCTCTCATATGGCACAAAAAAATGTGCCTTTCTGGTCTAATCCCATCCTATGGACAATTCCTATGTCACTGGTAGCTACATGGCACTGAAGACCCAAAGTGTCCAAAGTTAAACCTGTGATCTCTCCCAGCAAGCATGGTCTTCCTCTAAGCATCATTTCTCCATTTATGAAGCCACCATTCATCAGGCCAGAAAATTCACCCATCCCCAATAGATTTCAGTCTCTTTTCCCTATCCTGTCAATGAGTCATGTTCTCTATTATGTCAGTATCCATTTCTACTTACCCTCACATCAAGCTTCTTGCAAAGGACTAGTACTTATTAAACCTCTGTCCATATTTTTAAAAATTCCAAATGCCTTATCAACTGTGAAATGGAGTAGATGAAAAAAAAAAGAAATGGAGTAGATGATAAACAGTACTTTTTTAATTAAATAGACCACTTGAATAAAAAATAAAATATGAAAATACATCACTAGTAAAGAGTGGTTTGAAAGGATCATCTGCAAAAATATTTGATAATCACTAATACAATATCCTCCCACCTTCTTCTAAAATGTTTTACTAGGTTACAAGAGCAATTATTTTCTTACATAAATATGATATCTCTCCCAGTAGTTCTCCCCACCACCAACATCCAACACTGGCCATCTCTCTAGTCTCAGATGCATTCTGACATAGCTACCATTTTTCTCTGTGCTCTAACTTTGCACACTTTCTTACAACTTTTCCAACCTTCTTTCCTATAGGAAAATGGCATAACCTGGTCCCTATATCTGCTTCTTCCTTTAAGTGCCTAATTAACACCTACTACACATCTTGCTTGATGCAGTCGAACTTGCACTTCTATGTATTTCATACGAAAGTTTAACTAAAACCCGTTTGCCCCACTTGAAGCTCAACAAGGTCAGGGACTCTGTTTTACTCACTTGAATCCCAAGCGTTGGCACATAGTAAGACATTTGGTAATGTTAAATACATCTGATGTGAACCCCAGCTCTGATGATTAGAATTGTTATCCTTGCTGAGTTTTCATTTCTTCATCTGGGTTACTATGAGAACTAAATGTGTCTCAAGAAAGAATAGCATGTAATAATACTTCAGCTATTGTTTAACAAATGAATGTGTGGTAGAATTTCTCCAAAGATCCTGTTTTCTGAGTGTTTAAAACAGTGCCAGTGTTCTCTAGTCTCTACCTCTGGCTTCAACTGATTTCCCCAACTTCTGTTCAGGAGACTGGGATTTTTCAGTGTTCCATTCAAATAAGGTTCCAAATCCAACTACATGCTTATACTTGATTTTCTTATTAGTTCCCAAACATTTACTGAATATAAAACCAACACCATGTTCTTGAAGGCTGACTTGACATATTATATTTCTTGCTCCAGCTGGAAGCTTCTTGAGAACAAGGACCACAAGCTCTGTTTTGTGTATGTTATGCTATTTTCTCATGGGAGGACAAAAGCCAGCCTGGTAACTTAGAAGAGGCCCCCATGGGGTCTGGACCCAGATGGCCTCTTCCTTTTACCATGTGGGAGATGGTATCCCTCTGCTAATCTCTGACATGTCTAAGCCAGTGGTTCTGAAACATGGTGGCAACTTTGGATCATCTGTCTTTTTTATTAGCATTTCTTGAAAATCAAATGTGTGGCTGCAACCCCACCTCCCACACTCTCAAATTCTGATAATCACAGATTACTATCTAGGCATTGGGAATTTTGAAACCTTCCCCACCACCCCACCACTCAGGGATTCCACAGCCAACTTTAGGAACCATTGGTCTAAACCACAAAGTCTCTTATCTGGAAAAATGTGGCGAAAATAGTTTCAGTCAGAAACTGTTTACAAGATACTTTAACAAGATTGTAGATGGCCAACAAGTTAACATGTAATAAAAGATGAGAGGAAAATAGTTACAGCAATTAGTTGGTGGTAGTGGAAGGAGAAAAGCATGGTCACAAAGAAATCAGATAATGAAGATTGGGGGAGACGTGCCAGCCTCCCTGGTGCTTTAGCATATTTAGGACCTTTGAAGGTCAGCATGCTTTCTGTATATATGGGGTGTTTTCTGACTTGTAGAAAATACATGGCATCTTTTATTTGTATCTGCCTGCAAGTGACCGAGATGCTGGCCTTCCTTGTCTCATAAGCTAAGATCAACACATCTTGTGAGTGTGATCATTACTTAAGAAGACTTCTGCCAGGCCTTTGGCATGCCCAGGGATAACTTCAATACTTGTGGAGAAAATTTTGATATCAAGTTGCATCTGAGCCTTTGAAACTATTTTGGGCCCGCTACACAGCAGAAGTTGGAGGCTGGCGAAGAGCTGTAAAACAGAGCCAAAAATAAACCAAAGACCATTATAAAAATGCTTTAAGTGCCAAATGCGTGAGATGCTAAAATTGCAACATAATAGAGTAAAAACTTTAGAAAAGTGACTTCCCCAGGGCAGCACCAAGTATTCCAAACCAGGGAATACAACAGTTCATGGGAGAAGTCAGGAGAAGACACAGAGCCCCTGGAAAGCAGCCTCCAAGACATCTATGAATACCTCATCCATGCTTGTTTGGTTTATTACCCACCAGGAAGCAAGAGCACTCATTTGCTCTTATTGGAGAGCATGAGCTGGAGATCCATCATACAAGGAGGAGTTTCCATAAAAATTAATTGGGCCACTCAGCCTTTTACTATACCCAGCAAATGCTTCTCTACTGCTAGGTACCAGACTGGAGACCCATTCTCTCCACTCTCTTCTCAGCCTTCAGCTACTCTGCAATGCATTTGAGAGTACCAGTTTCCTTATTTATGTCTTGTTTTCTGAGCTCCAGGGAGGTGGTGATTTATGCTGTGCAGCCCTGCAGTGGCAGCTTTCTGGAAGGGCAGCAGCTAGTGCTGGGCTTCTCCCTCTTGGCTCTGCCCTGCCTGCCAGCCTCAGCTTCCTCTGCCCCCACCAGTTCCCACCCTTCCTTTCCCCAATTAGTAACTGCTACCAATTGCACATGGGCAGATTTATGCATGGCTGGGGACCAGCTCATCTCCCACGGATGGTCTAAAAGAAGAGTATGTTCTATGTCAAAAATCGTTTGCACAGAGTCCAACTGTTTTCTTGGAAATAGCTTACTTTGACCCAGGTCCATATTTTTTTTTTAGGTTTGGATTTTATGGTCCTGATACAAAATCTGGCAACATTTTCTTTGTGCAGCTTATTCAGAGGACAGTATGGTTTCTGGAATGTACAAAGGTCTAAGGATGTCTATCATTTTCCCATGTCAAGAAAATGCACTGGGAAAGAAGGCAGGAATAAACAGACAGGCAGGTTTCCCTAACCACTTAATGAAAAACTGAGTTATTTACTTATTTACTCACTTCTTTAATCATTCATTCATTCAGTAGTGCTGGAGCTCGAATCCCTGGTGTTGCACATGCTAGATACCTGCCATTGAGCTAAAGTCAATGTGTTAGCCTATCAAAATATTTGTATACACTTTGATGTTAAAACAACAAAATTCAATTATGCACTCTTCGGGGGTGAATCCTTTCAGTGAGACACCAGTCAGAAGCTCCCTTGTCCCTAAAGATTTTCCCTGCTGTATATAATCTATCTTTAGACAAATTAGCAGGGGAATGGACATGGGCAATAACAGGCTTCAGGTGAAGAAAAACTATTGTTATTTAATCATACAACTGAACAGGTGAAGGTTTAAACTCATATGTCCATGAATGCAGAAATTCAAAGAAAGAGATTTGTTCTCTAAAAATGACAAGTTGAGGGATACATATAGGAAGTCAACTATACAATGCTTGAGAGTTGCTCATATTTGCCATCCTTGAAGCCCATTTGTTGTTTCAGCAAGAACAAATGGATAAGAATGTATCTAGTAAACAAAGCAAGCCAAGCCCCAACCTCCTGGGTGCTACACAGGGCGACAGCCACGGTTCTCCTTCATGCCTGCTCCTTCCATGTTTTCCTTTCTCCTCTCACCTCACCTCCCAGGGTCCTTGCTAGATTTGAAGGGAAACTAAGTGCTATGGAAATGCCAACTCCCTGCACAAAAGTAAGGCATCCAGCATCACCCTGGCAGCCTCCTCTTTCTTTCTGTGTCACGAGTCTGTCTGCCCTAGCAAGGGTGTTGAAACTGCAGCCCGGGCTTCTGTGACTTCCTTGAGATGCCTGAGCCCCCTCAGACTTCCCCTCTGTCCTTATCATTCCATCAAGCACACCACTTTTAAGCACTGGCTTGAAATTTCTGCAATTAGCAAAATTTCATTAAAGTTGAAAATGCAGGTGGGAGGTGTCTATTAGTACATGTGGATGCTTCTAAGAATGTGAACATGTTCATTTCATTTAAATATTTAAAATATTCAGAATTAGATATCAAAATATTCATAATGTGGGGCCCTGTTTCCACATACCCTCATCTCTCCAAATTGATCATCTAACTCAAACTAAATTGTCAATGACTGACCCTAGAATACGATGCTAGCTAAGGCATGGGGTAATATTAAAACAATGAGCTAGTAAGATAGTATGGACATGGTGTCAGCACGTAGTCTAAGTGTTTTGTAGAAGGTAATTCACTTACTCTCTCAGACTTAATAATGTAGGCATTATAGTTCCCCCATTTAGAGATGAAGAGACACAGAAAGACTGAAGAGACTCACCTCTAGTAACACAATTAGGGGGATGAGTCAGGACTTGAACTCATGTACCTGAGCTCCAGACTCTTCATTTTGGCTGCTGAACTTCACTCCATCTTTAGAGCCCATGACAGTTTCCAAAGCACTGCAGGTGCCATGCAGAATATATCTGTGGACACTTCAGAATACATCACGTGGCAGATGCACATGACATGTAATTCTTCTCTTCCATACTGATCTTAGGATGCCTCAGGGAGAGGAAATAGGTAAATCTTTTTGGCATCTCTTGCTACTTTTAATCACAGAGCCCATTGTCCAGAAGAGGATATCAACCTCACAAATCAAGCAAAGAAACCTACATTGCTTACCTGGCATGGTAGAATGGCTCCCATTAACTCTAGGACCTGCAGTAGTAGCAGTAGAATATTGTGCTGTATTGGTGACAAGAGAAACACAATTAATAAAAGCAACAGTAATGAGAATCATACGTGATGATCAATTATTATTCACCAGGCACCATACCAGATCTTTTCACATTCATTATTTTAGTTGAGCCTTATCAACAAAGTCCTTAAGCTAGGTATCATTACCCTTACTTTACAGAAGGAGAAGCTAATATTTACACAGAAGATTAAGTATATTCTGTAAGTATTCAAGTAAAAGGGTAAGATTAGAACCCAGGTCTTACTCAAGGTCGTATGAACGTCTACTACCAGTGCAACTTTCTGACCAGCTTTCCACCAGAAGAATAAAAGGAGAAATTATACCACGCATTCAGGACCCCCCAGATCCAGCCCAAGACCAGGCCTGGTGAATGTGTGGGAGAGCGTCCATTTTCCATGCACCCACAGGACTTCTCCGGACCAAACCCAGGCACGCCAAGTGAGTAAGACCCCGCACCCTTGGGACCCCTCCAGAGCCGCCCCTGCCCCAAGCGCGCCAAGTGAGTGAGAAATTCTGCTACACATTTGGGACCCCCAGGGCCAGCCCAAGACCAGGCCCAGCAAGTGTGTGGGAGAGCTTCAATTTCCTGTGCTCTTGTGGGACCTCTTCGGATGAAAGCCAGGCACACCCTGTGAATGAGACCCTCTGCCACACAATCAGGACTGAACCAGCCCTCCGGAGCCCATCTCCCAAGCCCACCAAATGAGTGAGAAATTCTGCTACTTTCTTGGAGCCCCCCCAGTCCCAGACCAAGCCCAGGGCCTGCTAGTGTGTGGGAGAGCTTCTGATTTTCCCTGAGCACCCTTGGCCAGGGACACAACAGAGGGGCACAACAGGTTCACTTCCAAAGGGTGCAGCAGGAAAAGGCTGAGTACAACAGCTAGACCCAAGCCAGGCACAACTGGATAAACTCAAATTTAATAGATTTGCACACAAATTTCAGTAATTGGTAAGGTTATAACTGCACCAAAGCATGACACCAAAGGTCAGAGGTTAGTGCTATACAAAATGACAAATGAGAAGAAGGAAAATCAAATTTCAGGCCTCAAACCCACCACAAACAAGTGCAGAGGACACTAGATCAGCTGGAATGTATGAATTAATAGCATCTGAAATAAACAACAGCAGAAAGGTATAAAGGGACTCAGATCAGAATTAATGTCTGAAATACAAAAAATATATATCTGAATTAATAGCGTCTGAAGAATAGAATCAAATGCAGAAACATATAGAGGAAATCAGATCAGAAATAATCTCTGATGTAAAAGAAATAATAACTGCAACTCAAGAAGACACTGATAAAAAAACAGATTAAAAAAGTGATGGATTATTTGAATGAGTAATACAGAAAAGAAATAGATCACATGAAGCAGTCAAAGAGATACAGAGGAACTTCAGATTTCAATCACAAGATTGCAAAACCACATGAGTGAAAGTGAAGATAGAGTTTTAGATCTAAAGACACTGTTGCACCTGGTGAAAAGGTAAGAAAAGATCTCTTTAAAAAAAACTAGAATGCAAAAAAAATAATTCGTCACCTGCAAGATGATGCAAAAATGAATAATGTGAGAATAATAGGCATCAATGAGAAAGAGGGAATCAATGTAAATGATATAAAAAGAATATGGGCAGAAAACTTCCCAAATATGAGGAAGCAATCTGACATTCAGGTAACCAAAGCATACAGTACTCCAAATAACTTAAATGCAATTAAAAACTCACCGAGACATATAAAAATCAAGATCCCAGAAATCAAACACAAGAACAACACCCTGAAAGCCACTAGAGAAAAGAAACAGATCACATTTAAAGGAAAACC
>NDGM010991741.1:0-19167 GCA_002564305.1 Octomys mimax | reverse complement strand
CCACAGCATCTGTTGCACCTTTTGGATTTTCATTACTCTTTCAGGTTCTCACACTAGCGAGATGATACGACGCTGACGTGAGGATCTGGTTTATTTCACTCGCCACTACAGTCTCTAGCTGCACCCACTTGTCTGCAAAAGCCTCAAAATCATCTTTCTTTATAGCCGAATAATACTCCACTGTGCAAAAATACCACACCTTTTTTTTATCCATTCTTCAGTTGATGGGCATCTGGGTTGTTTCCAAGACTTAGCTATGGCAAATTGCGCTGTTGTGAACATGGTGCACGTACAGTGCTGTGGCTTGATGATCTCAGGTCTTTTGGAAAAACACCGAGGAGGGGAATGTGGTTTCGTTGTTCGCCTGCTTGCACAGTGCGCCCCGGGGCGGGGTTCGCGGGACATGCGGTGCGGGTTGGAACCCCGCCCCTCCGTTTGCCTAAGCAGGGGCTTAGTCCACGGCGCTATCGCGCTGGCCCCTCCATGGCAAACCTTAATGCTCATGAATTTCCCTATTGACCAGGATATTTGAAGGAAACGTTTCTTTTTCAACATAAAATTACAATGGTCTGCTTTCTGGGTACCTTTTACTTCACACATGCCAGAATACAGTATCCTGAGTCAGTCTTAATGCTGTGAACTCCTTCAGCTACGTCTCATGCCTTTCTGATATCTAATGTTGCAGAATTGCTTGACACTTGCTTATTTTAACTGAAAGCAAAATTATTTCTCTGATTTCATATCACCTTTTTGTTCTTATGATCACTAAGTCACCAAAATATACTTTTAATTCCCGTACATTATGAAATATTTTATAGTTTTTATGTTTTCCTATAATTTTATTATAATTTGCCTTCCATTTCCTTTTTTGTTTTCTGAAACATTCTGAACATACTTAATGTACTTACAGGTGCCATTATTTTTACTCATCCCACTTTAATGGTTTTTTTTTTTTTTTTCGGCAGCCCAGTGAAGATTCACGTTCATCTTTCGCTCACTGTGCGGCCCCAATGTTCATGCTTCCCTGGTCTGATTTTAATTCAGCCAAATGCTCATCTCTCCCACTGCATCTCCACCCAGATCTCTCCCTGACACCTCCAACTTTAACCTGTTAAAGTTGGCTCACTAGCTGCCCTCACTAGCTGACCCACCCTGCACTTGCTTCCAGATTCTCCAGGTTCATGAAACCACTACTTTCCCAGGAGCGCAAGCTAGGAGCCTCGGGCTATCGTTGGTCCTGTCTCTATCACTCTCCGCTGCCTCTGGCCTCCTTCCACTTGAACTACAGTGTAGTCAGCTTTCCTGTTGCTTAAACTCCTGCCAACACCTCTCACAGCCAGCCCAGCATCCTATCCTTTCTCCTCCCCGCACCCCAAGGAGATTGTTCTAATGTTAAAATCTCATGAGCTAGTCCCCTTTGAAAGTTCCTTGTGCACCCACCCGTGGCCCTAAGGAAAAGCAAATACTCCAACACCATAGACAAACTGTGGTGCAGCTTCCATGCCTTTCTGACTCCCAGCTATTGCCTCAGAGAGCAGATGACCTCCTCGGTCCAGGAACTTCTCAGCTTGGGGAAGAGATCACGCTGACTCATTTCAAGACAGTAAAGTGTTTTAGGTTTCTGGTTCTGTTCCAGCTGCAAACCCATCCCCCCCCCAGCTGCCTTTCAGAGTGGGCACTCAATGCGTATTCCCTGACCTCACATCAGCTTCACGATTGAGTGAGTCTCCTTAGGAGTAGATTTGCCATGATCTGCATGAACAGAGATTTAGGACAGCATGAACTGTTGGGCAGACGGGGTCTTTGTTTTGGCTATAGGGGTATGTGATGTGACTACTGGCTCACTAATAGTTGAGAATCGCTCTCTGTGATTCTAATAATTAGAGGTCCCAGATAGGATCCTAAATCCTAATAGCTTGAGATCACTCTGGGATCAGTCAAAGCCTGTTGGCCACGGTGGTAGGAGACGCCTGCTGGAATGTTCTTGGGATTGTGGACATCAGGGTAGGGGCTGAGGTCTGGACTATAGCACCCACTTTGTATGGTTCTCAGGAGTTTAGCCCCTGGGAGATGGAGAGAAATTTCTCTGGTTCATTTAACTGCAGGCAAGGATACTGAGCTCTGTGGGCCAGAGTGGCCATGCTGGATGGGAGCCTTCACACAAGATCAGCTATCAGGAAAGAAACTCACTTCCTGTGTAGATGACATTGCTCATGCCCCAAGAGAGGAGACAATTCCCTGTGTAGAGAACAAGTGAGGGCCCAAAGGTTACTTGGGCAGGCAGGTCTGAGTCTGTCAGCTGCCTCATGGCCACGGTGTTTTTCCTCTTTCATTCATTTTTCTTTGGTGGGATCACACTAGTAGAATGGGGCTGGTGACATCCATGTGGCTGGAATCAAGAGAGACCACGGATGTAAATGCAATGTTGTCTTCTCAGTACAGTACACGTGTGAAACACGATGATCTTTTGAATGGAAATGAATTTTTCTTACTTGAACCTTTTCTTTCTGCATCCCTATCATGCCTGAGACTTGTACTTCCACTTCCCACTTGGAAAATGAGAATTGTCAAGCTTTCTGCTCCTTCCCCCTTTCACGTTATGATGCCAGGAAAGAGTCTTTATTTTCATTAATGACTTGACATAAAAGGCTGATTCTAAAAATAGAAGTGGATATTTTTGCGTGAAGCAAAGCTTTAAGCCTCTTTTAAAAAGAAGGAGAAAGCACCACTCAAAAAAGTAGAGATCCTGATTCCTGCCCTGGTGGAGTGACTCCCAGAAAGGCTCGCCCCCTTTGGATGTAACATTCCTCATTGGTTTTGTTATTTTTATTATTTTTGGAGATGTTGAGAAACTCCTAAAGTGAGCCTTGTTCTGTTCTCATGGCTGGTTTTGAATTCAAAATCCTTCTGTTACAGACTCTGGAGTAGCCAAGACTACAGGCGCATGTTACTGCACCTGGCTTGAGCCTCTAGCTTTATAAGATGAAAGCCTGGAGCCAATTCTCTCTTGGCTCCTTCCCTAATCTCATTTTCTGTGATGTTAGAAACTCTTAGATGTGTCCCAAATTAATACATGTCTCTTGTCCTCATTGAGTAACATCTCATGATGCTAAGACAACCTGCAACTGAGAAAACTAATGACAATCCTTAAGCTGTCAAGACTTATAGAATAAGGAAGCCACCAGAGCCACTACCATCACCACCACCACCACCACCACCACCACCACCACCAGCCGCCACTGTCATCCTTGTCTGCATGGTGAATTCAGTTCTATTATTTGAAACAGGAAAATGATCTGTAAAAATTTCTTATCTTGTGGGGCTGGTGTTAACTGCAGGAAATATCCTAAAGTGAGATGCTGAAAGAGCTTTTAATACTAAAGTCCTGCTCCGTAGGAACTGCACTGGGTCTGATGAGTATAGTGCATATTGGACCACAAGAATTGCTCTTTGACCAGGTTATTGGGCAGATCAAGCACAGACCAATGGTAGAGCATCTACCAAGACCTTTGATAAGATTTCTGTGAGAATCTTTTAATTATAGACAATATGCATTGAATGATAGTATAGTAGGTTCAATACATTTTCTAAAATTGATGTTTGATTATTGAACTAATATGTTTAGGGAGCCTATACTGAAAAAATCATACACATTAGATTCAGGACTGGCAGGGGATCACTGAGACTGAAATGAAGACAAAATGAAGGCTAAGTGTGAAGCTTCCTATTTTCACCCCACGCACTATCTGCAAGCTGAGGGAGCCGTGGAGAGCAAGAGCTTAAAGACAGGTTTAGAAGAGAGATGGGTTATTTTGGTCAATACTGGGCTCACCAGGGATCCACAGAATAGATTCCTAATTAGTTAGCACTTAGAGGACTTCAACAGAAGCAGGAAAGGGACACTGAAAGAGGTGATTACGCCTTCTGCTCCGTGTTCATGGGGCTTCCTACGAAAGTCGGCGTTTTATTCTTTAAGAATATAGAGATTGAAGAAAGCTGGGGCAAGAGTGACAATGACAGTGGGTTGCTGCAGCAAGGGGCCTGCGAGGCTGGTGGAGCAGTAGAAAGGGCTCACTGGGGAGCAGAGGCCCGACTTAGACCACCTGTGGGCTGTGGGACTTGGCCCCACCAGCCCTCCTCTCAGGAGCTGGTGACAGGACTCCTAAGCAGAGGATGGCAGCTGTCCGGTTTGGTCACCAAGGCTTTGTCCTCTGGTCAGTCACACAGTGGATGGCTTCCTCTCCTCTTGTCTAACTTGCCCGGGGGAGAAGGGCTCCTGAGCCCTTGGGTACCGTCTTGCATTCTAAAAAATTTGCCATTTACTTTCCCAGAACCCATCCCAATTGTTTCCCCGGAAGTGCCTTCAAAAGTGTCCTTTCTTTGGCTTCCTGGGAAGCCAACTTGGTGGAAATTGATGTCCACATCACACACACAGCAATTATTGAGGCAACAAAGCAAAGGTAGGAGAGCAAGTTAGGACATCCCAAAGAGACGAGATTTACGCTCAGCCTCTCCTACCAGCTTGGCAAACACAACCAAGTTGCTCCAACTTTCTGAGACTCAGTTTCCTTTCCCACAAGATGGGGTTGATAACTTGTCTGTGGTGATGACCGTGAAATGAGAAAATACATGTCTCGTTAGAGTACAGTGTGCAGCCTGGAGTTGGGGCCCCACGAATCCCAGAGCTAATATTACTGCTGCATGTACGACGGTGGCTCCTCCACATTTTCTTGGCCACCACGACACGAGTACAGAAGACAGGGTAAGAGCAACCCAGAGAGACGCATCCCGTGCCCACACCAAGCAGCCAGTCTGACCAGCACGGTTCAGCTGAGCTGCTCACAATGAAGGGAATGCTCTGTGTGTGCCTTCAGCAACAGGCACAAGCGGCCTTCGAGCACCAGAAGATGACGAGTGTGAGCAGGAACTGGAATTTTAATTTAATTTTATTGTCATTCGTAAATGACCTTGGAAAAAGCCAGGTGTGAGACTAGACAACATGGCTTTAGATATGTCTCAAGTACATTTCTGAGACAGATCCAGATGAACAGAATAACGATGCGTAGAATGAGAAATGTGCCCAAAGCACCCGGCAACTTCTTATTTGTTTATGCATCACATTAATTGTCAATTATGTATTGATGATTGAATCTCAGGTGCAGAGGATCAGAGAAGAATCAGTCGTAGTTTCTGCCCTCAAGGAGCTCACGATTTAGTGTGTGGGGGGGACACAATTCAATGAATTTACTACAGTGAGGTATGCACACGTACTGCGGGCGCAGCTGAGAAGTCTGACCCAGGGAATGGGCTGCGGTTTTTCTTTTTTTTCTCTTTAATTATAAGATGACATCAACTCCTATCTTGGAATTTGAAGTGGCTTTGGGCCTGGCCCGAGTGCTGTGATTATGGCCGAAATGTGGAGAAGCTGCCACTGATTGGTTGAGCTTGCAGAATCTGGAGATGGATTCATAAGAGTGAAGATTAGCATAATTATTTGTGCAGAAAAGTGGGATGCTAGGCACATTTATGTATTTTACACAATAGTTTGATTTGCTCAAAATATGGATGCTGGCCAAAGAACTCTGCAGCTGCCAGTTGCTCAACTAAAAATGGGTACGGTTTATGTGATACGGCTTCCATACACTCCCTTGAGTTATCAAATAGGGTGATATGGATGGTTCCTTCTCCCTCAAGGGATGATCATGTAGGGTAATTTGGTCATGTGAGAACCTTGGGGCACTTTGAATTCTTAAGGGTCACCTGCTTTGACCCTTAGGGCAGATTGCCTCTGGCGAATGGAAGCATATTCCATAAAAAATAGCTTATTTTAGACTGACAGGGAATTTCTGCAGGGAACATAAGCCACAACATTTTAGAAGTTTCAGTTGGTGTAGTCCTTTGGAAAAGGAGCTTCTCATCTCTACTGGGAATCCTCAGTTATTCTGGTTGGCCAACTGATCCTACTTCCTGCACTTCTACACAAAGAAATTATAATTGTGTGCAAGGAAGACCTTGCTAAGAGCCATTTGTAGCTGCTAGTGAGAGGAAACAACTGGAATGGTGTACAGTGTAATAATGTGCAAGGGGGATGCATGTTCATAATACTCGCTAAGAAAAGCAAAGGAGCAATAGCTCCTGCTGCTCTGTGACCACACCGGGGGCAGAAGACCCGGGCTTGAATTCTGGCTCTGCGACTTCTAAGCTGTGTGTTCTGAGCAAGTCGCCTGAACTATTTGCCATCCTAGAAAATTGGGGTTGATCATAATGTACCTATCTCAGAGAGACTTCAGGGGATTAAATGACATAATGAATATAAAACGCTTAACGCTGTGAAAAGTACATTTTTTTAGGTTACCTATATGTGTTGGCCCTCTATGGACTATATGACTTCAAGGCATAAAAATAGACGGAAAGAAATATGCCAGGGCATTAACAGTGTGGCGGCTGTGTGGTGGAATAATGGACAATGCGTTAATTTCTCTGCATACTTTGCAGCTTCCCAAATTTTCTTTCATGAACACGAATTAGTTTTACATTAAAAGAGACTATGGCAATGTTGTAACACAATGAGCTATTTTTAAAAACATTTAACCACAATGAAATAGCACTTCCCTTTCCTCTTTTCCTGTCCCTTCCAGGGAAGGAGCTGGGGCAGCTCTGGCAGGGCCTGGGCCTCCCTCCCGGAGCATAGTGGTCTGGGCTGGAGGGGTCCTTTGCACCTGCTGCTGGGCTGTGCGGGGAGGTGGCGGAAGGAGCAGAATTCATGTTCTTGGCGCCTTCTCCCATTTCCCAGAGCCTACTTCCCAAGCTGCCCCGAGCTCTCTCTTTTCTCCCCATAACATGATTGATTTGAACCAAATAGTGCATATAAACATAAAGTAGGCAAGATTCATCTAGGGGCTCCGGCCCAAGAGCCCTCTTAGATACCCATGATATTGCCTGGAAGAAGGGACTCACGCATTAAAGCCGGAGAACACCAGAATTTAGCGACTAGCAGGCGTTTGAACGCATATAATTTATATTCAGAGAGGCAAATGCAGCCTTTTCTAACATGACAAATAGCGAAATTATCTTCTTCAGTTGGGATACATCGTGGAGCAGACCAGAAGGTATCTAAGCGGGCGTGCGTGCAGCGTGCGCCAGCGCGGCTCACCAGACCTCTGTATCTGCGCCCTCCACTCGGCGTCCTTCTTCGACGCGGAGGGTGCCTGTGCTCTAAGTGCTCTGCGAGCTGCATTTTATACACAGGGAATTCCAGGCCCCAAAATAACGAGGTCACACTCGGGTCCGGCCCAGAGGGGCCATTTCCGGTTCTGTGCCCCGTCCATCGTCCCTCCCCATGTCTGGAGGTGAGTGCATCCCCCAAGCTCCTGGAACGAAAGCAAGACACACAACCCTCCTCCCCACAGCCAGGTCATGTATGCTGGCGAAGCCAGGGCGCAGAAGCGCGCAGTGGCCTGAACGCCCACGGGGTCGCCGCCACCGACCGGACCGCCATCCCGACGCTGCGGACCCCACTGCCGCCAGCGGACCCCACGCCACCCTGAGCGCCGCGCGGGTTTCTCGCGTGGGCAGCGTCCACTCTGCCCCGTCCCGAGCTCCCGCTGCAGTGATGGCGGCGACGGAGGCAGCTCCTGTGAGTCGCCTGTGGGCTTTTGACAACTCCACAGCCCCTTCCCCAAAGCCGAGGTAACTGTTCAGAGCAAGCAGGAAGCAATCTCAGGGTGTGCAGGGTAAGGTGACCCCGCGGTGGAGTTTTGAAAAGCCCTACAGGTGATTCGGGACGCGCACCGTTCAAGACGATCGCGCGCGCGCACGAACTCTCTCTCTCTCTCTCTCTCTCTCTCTCACGCACGCAGCCCGGCGCACCTTGTGACTCCGGGCCTGAACAGGTCTTGACCTCCCCAGCTATTTGGCTTCCCCATAAGCGCACCACTCCGCAGCCTTTGCCGAGGGCCCCGAAGTCTCAGAACCCCGAAGGACAGCAGGGCGCTTAGGCGGTCAGACCCTAGGGAAAGTGTCCCCTGCTGCCGGCCCCTCTTACGCTGCCTGGAGCACGCAGCGGGTACCAAAGAGCCAAGGTACGTCCGGGAGGGGACGAGCCGACCAGCCGCTCAGCAAACCGCCTGCGCCAAGGCCGCCTTTCTTTCGCGCGTCTTCGGCATCCGCAGGCCTGCGAATCGCCGGAACGCTTGAGCCTTACCCCAGCCCCAAATCCTCACCCTCCCAGGGAGCATCCCGTCCCACAGGGCTCAGTGGCAGGCGGCGCTGTCAGGGTGAGCGCCGTGAGCCGGTCCGCAGCCCCTTCCCTGGCCGCGGGACCGGCTGCTGCCTTGCCCTCCTTTCCAAGTTGCTGCGCTCCCTTGCACCCCCAAGCTCGAGACCCTCTGCCGGGCCGGCAGCTGTCTTACCTCACCACGCAGCCCTTGGTTGCGCGGCTTCCCGGGGCGCTCCTTCCTCTCAGTTTATTCCCTTACTTGGGAGGAAAGAGGAACCGAGAGACAGAAGGGGACCGAGGCTGGCGTATGGGCGTCTTCCCGCCCGCGCGGCCCTCTCGAGGAAGGGGGCGGTAGCTGGGGGAGCGGTGGAGATCCGGCGACCCGCCTGCGGTGAGGCAGCTCCCGGGCTCAGCCTCCGCTGGGGGCCCACAGTTCGCCGCGGTCGGTCTCCTCTGCCCGCTCCTACGGCACTGCGGCTGTGCGCCCTGTCGCTCGCAGCCCCGCAAGTCCGGCTGCCACTCTCGCTGCGGAGCCCGGCCCCCGGGCGCAGAGCCCGCCCCCGCCACACGCGCGCGCGCGAACACACGCGCCGCACACGCGAATGCGGATCGGTTCAGTGGGAATCCGCGTCCCTTGGTGCAACTTGAGCGTGGGCATCATTAGGTCGCTTCTTACTGGCACCGCTGTGATTTTGGGGGGAGTTAGAGATTTGGGGGCGCAGAAAGGACACAGCAGTGTGGGCACCAGTGGCCAGCTCACCTGGAGGTGGAGGATTCATTTTTGACAAAATATCCACTAAAATGAGCATTTCCTTTGCTCAGCCTAGAAACTTAGGTTAGCTTACATATCCTAACCCAATCAGAGAAAAAATATAAATAAAAGATCAACAAGTTATCTCTGTTTCCCGGGAACTCAGTGCTTCCAGTATCCAAACCATCAGCTCCGTCCAGAGGACGTTTTCGACAACCCTGGCCAGGGCAGCAGCGAAGCGAAGGCTGTGCGGCCTGAAAAGGGTTTCACCGCTGCAGGTGTGCATGGTGGGGGCGCTGCCAGCCCTGCCCGCGCTGGGCTTTCACAATAGATCAGATTGCGGGGCTGTTCTCCTAAATCCCCCACTTCACTTTCAAGTGATGCTGGACTGTTTTCCTGTGAAACAAATAGACCACTTCTTTTTAAAAGTAGAGTAGCACAGGAAGGAGGTTGGGAGAGAGGGTGAGGGCTGGGGCAGCAGCACTGGCCCAGGCACTTGGACCTTTGCGCTTCTTTTTCCATGACGTGCACGTGCGTGGTAGTGGTGGTGCTATCTCAGGCGCC
This sequence comes from Octomys mimax, assembly GCA_002564305.1. Lineage (NCBI taxonomy): Eukaryota > Metazoa > Chordata > Mammalia > Rodentia > Octodontidae > Octomys > Octomys mimax. The sequence continues at coordinate 9,634 of NDGM010991741.1, read as the reverse complement.
GCCCATTAGCGGATAACTCTGTCCTTTTCACACCACATTTAGAGTCACCGGGAGTTTGGACTGTCATCTGTAAACTATGTGCAGTTTACCAGTTTCCACAGCCGAGAATTCTTTTCTGCCAGCAGGCAAGGAAGGTCCCCAGGCCAGGACTGCAGCCAAGAAAAGCTTTCTGGGGAGTACAGAGGCCTGGGGTGCAGGTGGGGGCGGGGGTTGGGGGGAGGGAGTATGAGTGTCTGGGAGTGTCCAGTTGACCAAGGACCCTGGTAGCCAGTGTGCACACTGGGACACCTGTGGGCTGATGGGACTGGGATGAAAGAGGAGCTGAGGCTCAGCGATGGCCTGAGGTTGCACCTGGCGACAAAGGCAAAGCTGACCTGGGAATTTTGTTCTCCTGCTTCATCCACACACCCACCACTCACACTTCTGTCCTAACCACAGCTGTGCTCCAAGCTTCATTTAATTAGACTGCAAGATGTCTGGTGAAGGTGCTGGCTTACAACTTCTTTCAATCTTTCTTGTTTCCCTTTCACTCTGACTCATTCATTTCACACTGACTGATCTAGCTCCCACTGTATCTGCAGGTAGTGCCTCCTAACCCTAGTCTTGGGCCTCTCTTGCAAGGAAAGAGGGATAGAGAGGCAGAGAGGGCTTGAGATTATTCCTATCTAGTTCTTGGCACAGGAAGACCCTGAGCATAAGCTACCTGTGTTGAGTGGATGTGAAAGACACCAACCATCCTGAGCTTTTGAAGTGTATCCTCCATGGAAGGAAACACTCCCCAGTCTATCACAAGAAAACCATCTGGGTCCTTTGCATGCTAACTAGGCTGAAGGGGAGTATGCATTTGACCCAGAACTGTGATGGATTTGGCATGGGCGATTGCAGGTAGAGAGTGGGATAACACTTAGTTGTTCTGCTGATTAGAACAGGAAGAGAATAAGTTGGATGGGACAAGTGGGAAAGGCGCATGAAGGTAGAGTGTGGAGCTTCAACTTGGTTTGGAGCATGTTGAGAAAGAATGAAGGGAAATTCTCAGGACAGAGCTGCCAATAAAGAAATGCTTGCTCAGTAGTTTGCTGTAGGGTAAACTAAAAAAAAAGCACTTGTTCTTATAAAATAAATCATTTGTGAAGTCAATGATGTTCAGCAGTTTGTTTGTAAATGGGTTCTTTGGGGGGATTTTGGGCAGTGAGGGATCAAGCAAGTGGGCTGATGTGCAGTGAGTACACAGAAGCCGGGGCGAAGAGGAGGCTGATCCCCAGTTGCATGCTAAGACCATGGAGGAAAAGCATTGTGTGAGAGGTTAAGGCAGTGTGGGAACAAAGAGGGATGGGGTGGCAAGAAGTTTGGTTAGTGCTAAGGGACAGCACAGAGGAGATCGGGTGTGGGATGGAATGTGAGGGGTAGAAGGAACTTGACCCAGAGATCAGCAGAAAAGGGGTGCTCTGAGCTGGGAGAAAGTAAAAGCAGAGAAACAGGACTCACTCTGAGTGGAGCTTCCTAGAAGAAGAGAGAGAGAGAGCTGAGGGCATATGGACAGGGCCTCCAAATGCCTCCTGGGATGGCGGAAACACGGTCAGGAGCTGTTGTGAATGGGTTTCGGTTTTGTGCAATTTTTTTTTGTTGTTTGTTTGTGTATTTGGTACAGGGTTTCACTATGCAGCTCAGACTCTTAATGATCCTCTTGTTTTTCAGCTTCCCCAGTGCTGGGATTACAGGTGTGCATCACCACACCTGGACTTGGTCACCAGCTCAGTGCACCCCAGCAGTGGCATTCAGGACCTGGGATTGAACCCTGGTCCCTGTGCTTGCCAAAGTGGGCACTTGGTCCACTGAGCTATCTCACTGGCCCTTTGTGCAATGTTCATGTTTTGTTGTTGCTTTTGACAAGAAGGGTATTGAGGAAGTAGCTGGGAAGCAGCTGATACCAGCTTTGCCCCTCAGAATGAAGAGTCTAGGAGGACCGTAGAAGGACAGGTTTTGTTAGCATTGTAAGGAGCCCCAGCCCAAGTGGTGCAGAGGGTTCACTGTACGGAGCACCCAGCCGAGGAGGCGCAATCCACTGCATGCTCCATGTGACTGCACAACCTGTCCAGAGTGAGGGGTGTCCGTTCTCCAATTTGCACAGGACCTCTGCAGCTGAGGCTTTTCTTTGCAAAGACTGGAGCCACACTCAAAATAAGGAGGATTGCCAAGCATTTGCTGTCTGCACCACCCAAGTTAAAGGGGAAAGAATCTTAAAGGCAAAACTCTCTGTGAGCCTGTGCCAGGCTCTGCTCTCTGGTGATGCTCTGCACTGTAGTGTAGGACACAAAGCTGGAAGCTTGAGTCCTGCCTGAAGCATTTGCAATCAGAGTCAGCTACAAAACAGTCAAGATGGTTAAGAAGCAACACAAGAAGTATGAAACCAAGTGCCAAATTGTATAGGGTGGATTCTCAGGGTGTGTGAAGGGAGACTAGCACCTGGGGTTAGGCTTTAAGAGGGCCGCATTTGGAAATGGAGCCTGCATGTGCTGATTCCAGATTAGAGAAAATTGCTGCAAGGAAGGGGCTGGAGGCAGGGAGTCTGGTGGTGGTGATGGCAGTGGGGTTCCAAGCACAGGGCTTTAGGCCTCTTGTGTTCCCTGATGCCCTTGTTTCTCAGAGACGGGGCTGTTGGGATACAAGGCAACACCTTCCCTTCCCTTCCTTGCAGCTTCAGTGTTGGCTGCTGCTCCTGGGAATGCAGCATCCAGCCACCAGCTGGGGCCTCAGTTCCATCACCAAAGCCAAGCGAGGGCCAGGTCAGTACCTGTATGTGGGCGGGTTCAGGTGTGACTGTCTCTGACAAGCTGGGTGACGCCTGATCCTCCGAGCCCAGCTAAGAACCAGGCTACCAAGCTCAAGGTGAGCTTGGTGGCTGGGGAAGGGGACCAGAGCACAGGCTGTAGGGCTCTGTCCTCCTTTCTAGCTCTCACCCTTTTCATACACAAAACAAAAGACCATACTAGATGACCTGTCAGCTCCCTTTCCCTGGTGTTTCATGATTCCACAGTTCCTGGGGCCTTTCTACTTCACCAAACAATGACGGGATGGGTACTGGGATTAATGAGGTCCTAATTTTAACTTTCCACATGGCTGTGCTTAAGAGGGATCATGATCTTGTGGGATAAGAACAGAATAGCCACAATTTTGGCAGGATACAACTTGTGGATCTAGTCTAGGTCAACCTTTCTGCAGGTTTTAGGCATTTTTTAATACATAGATAAAATAGGGAGGTTGAAAATTGTCTCTGCCATCATTTCTGGCTAATTACTGTCAACAGAATAACTGCTAAGTGCTATCTAATCACCTGGGTAGGACTCCTCTATAAGGCAAAGTGGGAAAATTTCCACACACCACAGGTAAGCTTGGGAGAAGAGCCAGGATTTTAAGATCAATAATCAGGCCGTTTAGATGGAGTTGAAAGACCTAGGTCAGTGCTGCCATGACCCAGTGTAGTCTTCCGTAAAATGGGGATAGTTGTACTGAGAAGGTAGCTCAGAGGCTTAAGTGCCTACCTGGCAAGCATAAGGTCCTGAGTTTGATCCCCCCTTTTTAAAAAAAAAACATATAAAATGAGGATTAGGGCCAGATAGCTCAGTGGACTAAAGTGCCCGCTTAGGCAGAGCCCAGCGGCTGGGGTTTGATCTCTGGTAGGCTGTGTTGGCCTGGCCCCCAGGGAGTGCTGAGACAGTGATTGAGGATCCCAGCTCTTGGGAGGCTGAAAAAAGGAGAATCACTAGGAGTTCAATCTATGTAGTGAGACCCTGTAGATACTGTAGACTCTATACCAAATACTTAAAAAAAAAAGAAAAGAAAAGAAAATGGGGATAGTCATATGTACTATGGCAGATGGATTAAATGAAGAAGCCTATGTGTAAATGCTTTGTCCATTTTAGAAGTGTTATGCAAGAATGTCAAGTATCACTATTAAGACAGTAGGCTCCCCTAAGACAGTTTGTTAAAATAAAATAAGCAAAAGAAGTTCAATTTTATTATTTGCTCCCTCGTCTGCTTCCTAAGAAGCAGTAATGTAATTCAGGTCAGCAACCCAGTCTCCATGCTCCTAAACATAGCAGTATTTTAACATGAAAACTTAATAAAGCATCCAGCAGACTTCTGGACTGACTAATCAACAGGCTCCCACCTGCTCCTGCCTGGAGCTTCGCTGTGGCCCTGACGCTGCCTGCAGTCCATTTCTGAGCCACTGTGACTCAATTTACAGGACAGTGACGGGGTGCCCACCTATCAGGAGCTGGAGGGTGGAAGGAGGGTGCGTGCGAGGAGGGCGAGAAAAGAGCCTGTTGCTTTCCTGCTGTATTTTGGGCATCGGACTCCACTCTACGCTTTAACACGCTTGTAAAACGGCTAATTTTGGTTTACTACGTTAGTCCAGGTCTGCTTCCTGCTCTCAGGCTGGGAGACGCTGCTGGGGAATTCTTCACTGCAGTCCCTGGAGGGAAGCCCTTGCATGGGGAAGGCTGGGAAGAACCGCAGGGAGGAAAAGGTTCTAATTCCATAAATGACCAGGCGCTTCGAAGCCTGTCCAACCCACAGAACTTTTGAGACGATCCATCCATTTTTAGAAACACTGGTCACTTCTCTGTCTCTTGCCAACCAATTTTGGGGGACAAAATGTCACAGCATGTAAGAAATGAAGGGAGCCTCTGAGTTCTGGCGCTTCTCTGATCCGTTTCCCATTCGCTGCCGTCAGAGCTGTTTTCTGAAAATACAGACCCCAGAACCTGGCTTTTGTTCAGAAGCCCAGAAAGCCTCAGAATCCTCATCTGGAGGATGGGAGTCATAATGCCTACGCACGGGCTTTTACCAGCGCTGGAAGAGCTGTTTACAAACATTCTAGCACAGAGTCGGTTGGTCGCAGAGTAGATTCTTGACAGATGGATTAGCCTCTGGAGTTCCTCTTTACAGTAAAGCCAACGCTTCCTCCAGTGGCCTCGCTTCAGCGGTCCCAGCCTGCTCCCCTGCCTTCACGCCCAGGAAGGGATCAGCTTTGTCTTCCAGACACACCGCTCCCCCTTCCCTCTCCTTCTCCAGCTCAGGCGGGGAGAGCCGCCTTTATCTCTCTCATGCTTTCTGTTCTGCTTCCTCTTAGGGTCCCTCTGATGAAGGCCGTTATTTTCTCCCCTTTCGCACTTTGCAATCTGTGAATGACCTACTCTAGTACTTCCGCCAGGCTGCCTGCTGTAGCATGGTTACTTTCCTATGTTCCCTGCCCGCTGTGGTTCCCTACCTGCGGAGCACTCATCGGTCCTATTTGGACGACACCTTAATGGTTTTCCAATCACCTTCCAAGAACTGCACATAGTAGGGCATCAATACTATCAATGGAGGCAAGGTTGATCCCCATTTTCAAATCTTGCAGAAAGAGCCGCCTGCCACTGAGCAGCTTCCGTGTTCAAGGCCCGTGAGGACTTGGGTAGCTCTTCCGAGTCTTCAGGAGGAGACTCTCGGCCACTTGTACACGGAGACCGAAGGCTCGAGATCTCCCAGCAGCGCTCGGTGGTGCTGGCATCCGGGACCAGAAGTCTCCTGAGGGGACTCCACCTCCCCACGGGCCTCTCTCCCACTGGAGCGCGCTTCATTTCTCTTGTGTACAGCTTAGGAACAAACTGAACTGTATTACAAATGCTGCTTTGTGGTTGCCTGGCTATATCTTTTGGCATCTTTTTCTTGATTCTCCAAGCAGATTTTAATATCGTCAGTTGTTGGGCAACATAATAATGGTTATTAAAAATAATAACCATTGTAAGCACGTAATGATGTATTTCCCACTTCTTGAGAGAGGGTTTCTGAGCAAGCTCTGTGGGGGATCACCCTGAACCCCGAAGCCTGAACACCAGAGCCAGGCCGAGCAGGGTCTTGGGCGCCACTGGCAGATCGGACCTGCTCCTGGAACAACTGCTCCTTCTCTACCCTCAGCCTTCACAACAAAAGGAATCATTTAAAACCTCACTTTTCCACCTCCCTGGGCTACGCCTTAACAGAGAGGCTCCTGGGTGGCTTGACACAGTCTATATGTCTATTTTATGATGTTTAAAAAAAATTGGCTGCACAGTATAGTTTTATTGTCTCCTACTGTTTCCCTCGGCAAATGTTGCGAGTCAGGGCCATGTTGTCAGTTACTCTTTTGAGCATGGTTTATGAGAAACGGTACTCTGAACTTCAAACAATGGTTTTGTAAGTACATTTTCAGAATACAACATGTTCCTAAGCAGGGAACTATCTGGGTAGTAAAGTTTTTGTAGTCCTTTGTCTATGAGAAAAAAGACCTACAATTGGCCCTAGAAGGATGTGGAATGGGGACTCGAGTTTTTCTAAACCACCTTCTCCCAGATTTCTGACTATCTTCATAGCTTATTTATTCTGCAAATTGTTTTTAGGTATTCCCTGGAATCTAGCCAATTGGGAATATCAAAATGAGAGGTGTAGGAAGTCGCTTGATTTTTTATTTGTGAGTGTGTTTATTTAAGAAATGCTTCTCGGGCACTTCCTGTGTACCAGGTGCTCTGTTCAGCACTGGGGACTCCAACAGGGCTGTTGCTTTGTAGCTCAGAGGGACCACGGATCAGGAGCGGAACAAATCTCATGGGCTACACAGGGAAGAGGGTGGTGACGAGGAAGGGGCTGTGGAGTCAAAGCCTAGAGGGAAGACAGTCAAGCTGGTGTGGGAGAAGGACCCGGGAGACCCTGAGTACCTACCGTTCATCTTTCTGTGCATTAACTTACTGATGTGTGGTCCTGACTCTGTAGGGTGAGAGACATACCAGTAGTTGTTTGTTCAGTATTTGTAGCAATCATCAAACCTCTTTTCCCTGGGCTGGAGTATGGAGGCAGGACTGGAGGCTGTGGAAGTAGATTTTAGGCACTTACAGAAGGGTGGTAGGCAAAGAGGACTGTGGATTCTCTAGATCTGCAGGAGCTGGGAGCACCAAGGTTTGAGCCTGCCACCCTGCCACCTCCCTTTTTTTTGTCCCTGGTTTTACTTACTGGTATCATAATAATAAAGCTCGTCCCTTTTCTGTAGGAAATATCTGCAGATGTTTGACAGCAGCTTCTGTTTCCCTTCCCTTTCCTTCCTCTGGAGCATGTCCTTATCCATTCCAGGATCTACTCAGTAAACATTTATTTAGCAAACATTCTTCCTGTGGCTGCTTTTCTCAGGCACTCTGCTAGGTGCTAAGGGGGTGGAAATGAAGAAGGAACCTTGCGTTTATGGCGGACGGCTGGCATGTGGACAGATGGTGACACTGTGGCCCCCGCAGGTGATCTGGGAGAGAGAGGCATGGTGGGTCCAGCTGGCATGAGGAGGGGGACGTCTCCGAGGCAGTGACGCAGTGTTATCTGTGTCCTGACAACTGCAGAGCGCGGTGATCCCAGGACCCTTCTCGGTGAGGTCCTGGGGGGTGTTGCGCTCTTCTCTGCCCGATTTGGCCTTCAGTAACACTTGTTGGCTGCTCCAAACTTAGTTATAGTGGGAGTGCTGACACCACAGCAATTTGCAAAGGATAAAGACCGGGGCTCCCCTTCCCTTCTCCCCACCAGGGCTTGCTGTTAAATCTTTATTAGTGCAACACTGGTTCAACAGTACCATTCTCTCCCTCAGGTCCTGCTAGAAACTCATACAGGGAGGAGGAAGAGACAGAGCTCAGCTTCTGGGTCTGATGTATGGGTGACTGCTTATTCTTCCTGGCCCTACCTCCTGCAAGCATCTGGGTAAACTCTTTTTTGGGACCCTCCATTGCTCAGTAGAAGCCCAATGGGGTCCTTAGGAGCATTATGCTGAGAATCACAGGAGGTGGCTTTCAGGTGACACATGTTGTAATCCCAGCAGTGAGGAAGCTGAGACAAGAGGATCACTGAGTCTGCTGAACTGCATAGTGAGACCATGCATCCAATAAATGAATAAATAGGGTTCTCCCAGGGGTGAAGAGGGTACAGGAAGGGGCACATATCTCTTCTTAGATTCTTTTCTCCCCAGAAATGAATGGGGAACCATGAATTTGTGTCTTTCTCCTCATATCTTGAGGCAAAGCTTGAAGACCACGATTGCATGTTTTAGATTTCTTCATCACTCCCACGCTTGATGGCTAGAATTAATCACACTAGCTAGTTATCTTTGGGCCGGGTTGTCCTAGACGGCTGTCTACCTCTTCGATTTGCAAAGGAGTAAACTCAAAACATGAAATCCATGGAGACATCTTCTGCAGTCAGGGTGTTGGTGCGACCTCATCTCTGTGGCTTTAAAAAAAAAAAAAAAAAGGAAGGAATAAGAACTCAGCCAATCTGCCATCAATCCACAGAGTCAGAGTCAGCTTACTTTGTTGAATTGTGGATGCCTGTTTTGCTGTTCCCGTCTGTTGACAGTTATATTTAATTGTAATTTAAGAGATTGATCATACCATTTAGTTCATGTAGTGTTATACTTAATTTCTAATCTGTTCTGGATTCTCAAAGATGCTGAGAAGAAGTGAAGGGCAAAAGGAAGACATGCTCTCTGCATCTGTCGCATGCCAGGCATGGTCTCATGGGCCAGGGCACCTCACTCTCACATGGTCCTTTAAGGAAAAGACAAACTCTGGAGGCTCAGGGGAGCTGTCCAAAGCCACACCGCAAGGGAACCAGGTACAGTGGTCACACAGACATCATGGCTCTGTCTCCTATTGCTTTTCCTTATAATTACTAAATGTTTTCAAAATCTAGAGAAGCTGACCTTGAACCCTATTTTATCACAAACCAAGAGGGTTTTCCCAGTGCTTGTGGTGGAATGACACATCTGGGGCATGTCCTGCACTCAGCATCCCCCCAGGAGCTGTGGGCGCTGGGCTAGCATCCATCCCACAGGGACACATGTCCTTCCTGTGGCTGTGCAGCTGAGGCAACTGGCTCAAGGCTTCTGGAGGAGGGGAGCGGTCCCGTAACGAAGGTGCTAGTGTAAGTACAGATGAAAAGAGCGTCTCCAAGTGCTATAAGACTTGGTGAAGGTCATACAACCAGGCTTTCTCTCAGGATGTGAACCAAGGGCTTAGAGTTCTACCTCCCATGCTCTTTCCAGCCTTGCTAAGTAGCTCCAGGTCCATTTTCTTTTTATCTCCTGCTGTGGACCACTGTGAAGATTGCTGTGCATATAGATTCCCCCTCTTTTTAATTACCCCCATTTACCACTTATGTTTTACCTTTCCCTGATATTCTGCCATGAAAGTGACTTTTTCCTCTAAGTAACAAGCCATATGGTGGTGTTGATGACCTCTTCTGAAGGGCACAAACCTACTCACTTCCCTTTCCATACTTGGGAAAGGTGGAGAAAGGGCAGATCTGAGGGCAAGGGCGCAGCAAGACACAGGCTTTGATGTTCTGCACACTGAGTGAGATTTGTTTGCAGAAAACTCACAGGCACTTATATATAGGGTTTTTTTTTTTTCAGTACCAGGGATTGAACTCAGGACCTTGCGCTTGCCAGTCAAGCACTTATTCCACTGAGCTCTCTCCCTAGGCTTTTCTTTAATTTTACTTTTTTTTTTTTTTTGTGGTTCCAGGGATTGAACTCAGGACCTTGTGCTTGCCAGGCAAACACTTATTCCACTGAGCTATCTCC
>NDGM010991698.1:0-12574 GCA_002564305.1 Octomys mimax | reverse complement strand
GCAGCTTGGACTCATAGTGATCCTCCTGTTTTCAGCCTCCTCAGCGCTGGGATTACAGGCATGTGCCACCACACCTGGACTTGGTCACTGCCTCAGGGGCGAAGCTGGGCAGCATGCAGGACCAGGGATCGAACCCTGGTCCTTGCGCTTGCCAAATCAAGCGCTTCATCCCCTGAGTTATCTCACCGGCCCTTCCTGGATATCTTAAAATTCTCATTGCTGCCCGGCACCATGAAGTATACAATACATTGGCAACCCCCTTTCTTTTAATACTCCACACCCACAGCTTTGTGCAGTACCAACAAATATTTGTCAGGTGAACGTGATAACCACTACACTGCAGAAACTACCTCCTACAAATGTTTGTGCAAAAATGTGACTGTCACCTAAATTGAAGAGATAAAGACAGGTCCAATGTCCCACTCTGGTGAGAGGTGAACCACACATTCCCCTTCTTTCTGCTCTCCACAGAGGTAGAATTTCCCACAGTCAGCGGGAAATCTCTTGGAATGAATTAGCACTCAGCTTCCTGATCTGCCACCAATGGTGTGATGGTTTGAGCATTTCCCAAAGGCCTGTAAGTCAAAAGTTTGGTTGTGGCATTGTAGTGTATTTCCAACTGGTGGTCAACTAGTTGCACCCAGCTGAACTGAACTAGCGTGGTGCTCGGTGTGGGAGGTCCACCTGTGGATTGTTGCCAGCAGCATAAAAGGAAGAACAGGAGAAGCTGTCAAAATGTTGTCAGGGATGCTGTTTGGAGAAGCTGTTGGAGCTGTTGGAAGCTGCTGGTTCTCCTGGAGGACTTTGTCATGCTGGCTTTCCTGATGAACTTGGCTGTTCTTGTCAGAGGAGGAGCTTGAGATCTTCAATGTTGCTGAGAATGGCTACTGTTCATTTTGGAGGAGCTCTGGTCCTCATCTTGAGCATCACTTCTGGCTCCAGAGGGGAAGATGGTGCACTGCTCAGCCTCATGGAGAAGCTTGTCGCATTGGCCTTCCTGATGGGAACTCAGCTTTCCTGGTTGCTGGAGGAGCTCGGGACCTCACTGTTACTGACGATGGCTGTGGTACTTTGGGGGGAGCTCTGGTGTTTACCTTGAGAATTGCTTCCTGGCTGCAGTTCAGATCCCTCAGCCTGCTGGCACAGATCCTCCATCCTTCTGGCATAGACTTCTTAGCTTCCACCGCTGACCTTTGAGCCTTCCCAGCACAGATCTGTGAAGCAGGCCTGCATGAGACTTTGTTGTGGGCTCTGGGCCTCCAGGTGGACCTGTGGGGGCATTGTTATGCATTCCGGGTTTTCAGCTGGACTCATGCAGGATATTAGGATCCAGGGTCTCAGAGGATGCTTTAGTGTTTATTGCATGGACAGATTTCCCGTACTTCTTGTATATGATTCTTGGGTGATTCTATATAAAGCAATATTATAAAATATGTCCTGTATTATATTGTACCCTTGCAGAATCCCTAAACCACGACAGGCACTATTGGGAGGTGGTGGAACCTTTAGGAGGCAGGGCCTGGTGGAAGGAAGCTAGGTCACCGAGGATGTGCCCTGAATTATGCATTGGGATGCCAGTACCTTTCTTCCCTCTTCTCTTTGTTTTCCAGCCACTAGGAGGCGCACTGGCCTCTCCTACCAGGCACGTTCTCCTTTTCTGAGGTACTCTGCTACCACAGGTCCACAGCAGTAGGGCTGTATGACCATGGACTGAGCCCTCTGAAATCATGAGGCGAAAATAAACCTTTCCTCCTTGTATGCTTTTGCTGTGCTATAGATTTAAGATGGCTCCAAAAGTCTCATGTTTTCCAGTTGATTGGATCAGGGGTGCTATCAGGAATGTAGAGGAGTGTGCTGTGAAGAGGTGGGTTGTGGGGCAGGACCTGGGGGGATCGCTGCCTTCTCAGCTTCCCCATTTTCTCTGCTTCCTGGCTGCAGTGGTGTGAGCACCTTTCTTTCTTCTGAGTCAGGTTCTTCCACTGTGCTGCTTCTGTGCCAGAGTTAGTCATCTCTGGCCTGAAACTTCTAACCCAAATATGGTACCCATCTTCCTTTAGGTTGCGGGTGTCAGGTACTTTATCCCAGCAATGAATAAAGTGACTAAAATTTTATTTATCTCAGCATTTTGTTGTAGGGTCAGAAAGCTGGTGTACTCACCAGGGAGGGCAATATTTCTCTTCCAGAGATAAGAATCCATTGCAGAGACACCTCAGGGCTAGGAAGGAAAAGGAGCTTCAGACACTGAAGGTGTCAGATCTAAGGGCTGAGGTCTGAGAGCTGACCTGGCCTGTTAGGGGAGAGGACAGGCTCTCATGTGTGCACGGCGAGGTAGGGACCTTCGCAGGGTCTGGAGGAGTGATCTGGAGGCCAGCCCCAAGCTCACTGACTGGGGGCTTCAAACATAGCTATTCAAGGAGCATCATTTTCATCGAGTTTGTTTCTAGACCCTTCACTAATCCCTGATTAGCAGCCGGCGAAAGCCTCTGAATTCCCACTTTGCTGCAGAAGACAAGTGAGGCTGTGAAAGGTGACTTGGTCAAGGACACACCGCTCCATGATGCTTGCATAGGACAGTGGCACTGGGATGGGGGTGGGGACTCCGAACCCAGCACCTGTTCAGCACCGGCGCACAGAATCCCCTCTGGATAACCAGAGCTCAGCTTTCCCCTCCCATCACCAGCCAGCACTCCAGTCTTGTTCGGTCTCCACAGTGCTCCACCTCGCCCCCGAAGACAGGGAGCCGTGGGGCCTGATGGATTGTTATTTTTATTATGAAATAATTCATACATGCAAAAGGAATGAGCAATGCGTGCGCAAGATACACAAATTAATAAAATGAATTCCCTCGAGACCGGCTTATGAAGCAGAATATTATGGTAACGGAAGGCCCTTGGTATCTGGGCCTCTTGGGCTTCTCCCCCCAGGGATAAGCCCTGCGCCAACTTGTTCACACACCACTCTCACTCCTCTATATTGTTTTCAATTCACGTTTGCATTCCTAACAATGTGCCATTTCCCTTTGCATATGTCGGAGCTTAATATGAATGGAGCCCCAGCCAGCCACACCGGAGGACGACGTGCCCACTTAACTCTCCCTCGAGCCTGAGCAGGGGGGCCTTGGGATCATCCCCACTTTGTAAGTGGTGAGGAGCACAGGAAGTGGGATGGGTCGCCCCAAAACTGCACAGCTGGTAGGCAGCAGAACCAGAACTGCAACTCAAAAAATCTGGGTCTAGATTGTTACATGAGGCAGCACAGTGTCACTCTGGAGGAATCCGTGACTTGCTTGTGCTTCTTGCTGCCTGGTGCTGCCCCCTTTGTGGGTCTTCACATGGTACAGTGACAAGCCTATGAGGCTAGGACTGAGCTTGTGGATTTGGGAGGCAGTCACTGGAGGACACCTGCCAGCCTGCTGTCAATCCCCCTTTACCTCCCACCCACACACTATCCTGTTCTTTCTCACCCTGAGCCCTGTTTTGATCAAGTGTGTGAGGAATCAGTGTCCTCTTCCCAAGAGCGCCAGGGTGTGACTTACGCAGGTTGCGGCCCCTCTGGTTCCTTTTGCTGGAGTGTGGTTAAGGATTATATGTAGAAACACGAGGACGGGAGCTGGTGACTTCCAGGAAGATTTTCCTCACTGGCCAAGAGCAGCAGGGTGGTGGGGAGAGAGGAAAGGAATGCAGAGTCACAATGGAGAGACCTGGCAAACACTAGCCTGACCAGGTGGCCACGCTCAACCCCGTCATCGATGCATCACATAGATAGCATGTGACACCTAACCCTCCCCCATACAGGATGACAGGATGGGCGCTTCCCCAAAAGCTGTGACTCCAATCTAGCCATGGGCAAGGACCTCAGACAAGTGCAGATGGCTATGCCTTCTGCAGAATACCTGAGGGCACCTCTCCGAACTAGCAAGGACATGCCTGATGCGTCGGCGCATGCTCGCAGGCCCAGGATTTGTGGGGCTGAGGCAGGAGGAGCCCAAGTTAGAGGCCAACTTGGGCTATGTAACTTTGAGGCTGGCCCTGAGCTACACAGCAGGACCTGTCTCAAAAAAACAACCAAACAATAAAAAAAAAAACCAGGAAGCGAACCCAACAAACAAAAAGCTAGCAAGTTCATCAAAAAACAAGGGAAGACCAAGAAACTGCCACAGATTGGAGTAACAAGGACATAAGACGACCACATACAATAGGGTATCTTGGATGAGACTCTAGTTTCATGGGGGGAAAAAAAAGATGTTATTGAGAATATTCACGAGCTTTGAACAAAACCTGCTGTTCAGTTAATGACAGAAAACACGAGATGAGAAGGATGTGGTTTTTGCAACTTTTGAGGAAATCTCAGTTAATTCCAAACTAGCAGAGTCGGGTAGAGGGAGGCAGAAGCGTGTCCCCTCCCATTCCATAATCCTGCATGCCGGGACAGAGCTGCAATGGCTGCCCAAGCACCAAGAAGGGCGATGTCGTATTCCTGGTGAGGACAACAGTGAGGTAGAAGTCAGCATGTGCGCATCAAACACGGCATCGGGTATTTGAATTAAGCACTGTTGTGGCCCCGCCCACCCCACCCTGCCTTCATGTGTTCCCATAATGCCTTGCTGCTGAAGTACTTTTAGATGGAATTTGGTAGTTTTTTTTTCTTATACTTGTAGCTCAGAGCATCATAACTGGTCTCTTTCCTGACCCAGACTTGTTCCCCTGGGCCCATGTGGACATGGTCCTCCTTAATAGCTGCTCCTGCGGCCTGGCTGGGGCCAAGTCGCCCTCTGGCTCTCACTCCAGAGAGCCCCAGTTTGGGGGCTCCAGCTTAATTAATCTTGTGCCAAGCGTAGGTGCTGAAATGATCCCCATGGAGCCTGGGAGATGATTGTGCAGAGGGAAACAAAGGGAAGCCACTAGTCTGTGACAGCTGATATTAAAATGACTACAACTCACTTCCTATCCAGAGCCAATGCATTATATTCCTAATAAATAATGGGTTACTGCAGGTTAAGTGTCTGTTGCTGCATTCCAATTGTTGATATTTAATTAGCTCTAAAATTAAAGTGTTCCTTTATCGCCATGCTGCTAGGACTACTTGATTCCTAATTGATTGAGATTAAAGCGTCTCCCAAAGATCCCAGTGTCCCTCTGTCAGCCCAAGTGTGAGACGACTTAATGAAAACATTTGACATTTCAAAGTGGGACATAAATATCTTTAAATTAAGCAGAGACTGGGGTTTTGTTACATTCCGCAGTCAGGGTATGGATGGGCGAGAAGACACTTCTCCACAGGGCTGAGGTTTTATGAAGGGAGATGGCGGCTGCGAGGTGATTCTCACGGACCTCTACAAAGTGATACAGGCTCGGCCTTTTTTTTTTTTTTTTTTTTTTGGTCCTTGGGGAGATGGTTGGTTTTCACATCTGAGGTGAATGGTGGTAGGGGTGGTGGTAGAGGACAGTCTGTCATAGAAAGAGGACTAGCTGTGAGTCTCAGTATGGATTTGGACCCAGCTCTGCTACTTCCGAGGGTTTCCTGGTCTGTCTGAATTTTAGTTTCTAGACTGTCACACAGGATAATGGCACATGTGTCTCAGAGTCCCCACGAAGTATACAGAGATCATGTTGGCCAAAAAGTGGGCCAGCTGCCCAGTAAGTGGGGCCATTATGAATACCTTTTCTATAATTGTGATATGGATTGTAGATGACTCAGGGGGCACCTGTGAGGAGGGCAGGTGACACTCCCAGTCGGCTTGGGCTCTGGGAGTGCATCCAATTGCAGACCTCTCTGTCTTGGTGACAACTTGAGTACTGACAAGGGACCCCCCAGCCAGACTCAACAACTGTCAGGCCAACCCTTCTTCTAAGGTCCAGGCTTTCTCCAGCTGCCATAACAAGGGACCCTAGACTGGGCAGTTTATAAGCTGAGATCTACTGCGCATTGTGCTGAAGGCTGGGAATTCCAAGCTCAACACTTATCTTAGGCACTTTGATATTGCTGGGACTCAAAACCCAATGCCAGTAATTTAAAGGAGAAGAGGTTTATTTAGGCTCAAGTTTCCAGTCCGTAGCTGGTTGGTACAAGACAGAAAGGGTGTGGTGGAAGGGACTGTGGTGAAAGAAAGCTGTTCATGTCATGGTGTCCAGGAAGGGAGGTCCTGGGGAAGAGGTACACCCTTCCAGCTCATATCCCCAGTGACCCACCTCTTCCAATCAGGCCCCACCTCCAACAGCACATCTAGCTCCAAACTCATCCTTGGATAAATCCACTAATCATGATAGTTCCCTATGATCCTACTATCTTTAAAGCTATTTTTTAAAAAATCTTTTATTTATTGACTTGGTACATTATTTACCATGCAGCTCAGACTCATAGTGATCCTTTTGTCTCAGCCTTCCCAGTACTGGGATTATAGGAATGCACCACCATGTCTGGGCTTGGTGGCCGATTCAACATGCCTGGGGTTCTGGGACCAGCATGCCATGCAGTACCAGGGGATCGAACCCAGGTCATTGTACTCACCAGGCAAGTGCTTAGACCACAGAGCTATCTCCCCAGCCCCCTCAGTATCTTTTAAAAGTGCCATCTCTGAACACATGAGGCCCTCCGGAACATTCTAGATCTAAACCATAACAAAGCTCCAGCCTGTTCAGTATCTGGTGAGGGCCACGGCTGTGCTTTCAGGATGGCACCATATTGCTGTGTCTTCCCGAGGGGACAAGTACTGTGCCCTCGCAGTGGACAGGGTGGAAAGGTTCTTCTTATGCTCACCAATCAGGTACACTAAGACATAATGCTCATACCCTAATTATCTCTGAGAGGCTCCACCTCTTAGTTCTGCGGCACTGGGGTGTAAGCTGCAAACTTGGCCTTTAGAGGGCCCACCAACATCCAAATCACAGCACAAGCGTTATTTAAAACCAGGTCAGTTACGGAGGCTGACTCCATTCATCTGGAAGCAATCTGAAAGATTTCATTCCTACTCCCAACTATTTCTGTGAGCTACCGCCACAAAGGCTTGGGTCATCTCCCCTGGCAGTCCTTTCCACTCAAAGAAGTTTCTGGAAGTTTGAATACTTTTCCTTAGCGCAACCAAATGTGTGTCTTTGTAGCCTGTAAGCCTCCATGCTATTTGTCCAATATCTGTTTTTGCCACATTCTGTGCTTATGCTAGGATTACACTGTCTGGCTTCTTGGGGTTGGGTGGAACCGTGTGATCACTATGACAATTCGTTGTGTCACTCCGGCACTGGCTGGCTACTCGCTGATATGAGACCCACCACGGACCCATTCTTTTCCTCTGTATGGAGGTCAGCAAAGTTCCTGGTGGTGGACTCTCCATCAGTCTGGATTCCAGAGCAAGGGTAATGACCGTGTGGGAACAGAGGCCATGAACACATGCCAGGAATTAGACAGAGACAGTTCAGGTTTATACAGCAGAGATCTCAGAGTCATTTGCTGTTGGAGCCTAACCTTACTATCTGTCATTGTTTAGATCTCAACTGTCCCCCAAAATATCTCACATCAGAGAGGGGGCCTGGTTAGGAGGGTGAGTCACTGGGGACTTGACTTGGAAGGGTGTTCTCACCCCTGACTCCTTCCTGTCACCTCAGCTCCCTGGCTGCCATGCAGTGAGTAGCTGTTCTCTTCCATGCTGTTTTCCCAGGAATTTCCTGCCTTGGAGCCAGCTAGCCAAGGACTGAACCCACCAAAACCGTGAGCCAAAATTAGGCCCTCCTCCTTGAAGCTGTGGGTATTGGTTATTTTGTCCCAGCAGCAGGAAGGCGGCTAACACTGTATCCTCACTCATGTACTCACCTCCCCAGCCTCACCTTCCAATTTAGTAGTGCTGGCCATTGTGAAGGTACGTCAGGTTGAACACTGAGGAGCTGGGTGTTCCCTTATGAGGCTATGGATGTTTGCTCCATTAGTAGCTACTTGGCTGCAGACGCTCCGTGGGAAGCCTGTAGGAAACCAGAGGTAAGAAGCTGCTGACCTGTATAATCCTGTCTCCTCCCGACGCAGCGTGAAGCCTTCTGAGCTCTGTAGCACCAAGAATGTGGCTTCCAGGAGCTTGTGCACACACAGCAGCTCTGACCCGGACCCCATACAGCTATGAGGCTTCCCCCCGCTGTTGCACGCTGGCCCTCCTGGAGCATGGCCTAGATTTTAGAGGGAGATATTCTGTCCTGTGTGTATCATGCCAGGCGCAGCTCACACTGGGTTCCACATATTCAGTGAGTAGAAAACAACCCCTGGAAGGGTTGCAGGGGAGCTAGCTGGTGAGGATGTGTATCCTGCTCCTGGTAAGCCTTCCTCTCCGGGACATCGCGATCGGGACCAGACATGACGCAAAATGAATTAGTTCCTAAGTTTCTGACTTTCTACTCAAGTAAAAAAAAAAATATCACTTGGCTCATGAAGTTCAAACGCATTTATGAAAAATAGCAGATGCCTATTAAATTGGACAATTAGCTGAGGGAATAGAAAGCTAATCAGAAGCGTAGCTTTGACGGCAATTATTTGATCCTGTCTTTCCGAGGATATCTGCAGCTGCTCATCAGCCCTGACGCGCACATCCGTCCACGCAGGAGCACTCGCGTGCGCCAGCCTGCATGCAGGCACCAGGCACCTGCCTGGCAACCTCATTCCTTCCCTGCATCCCTGCGTCATCACCTTGAAGGAGTGCGAGAGCAAGGACACACAGGCGCCTTTCCCTGGAGAGGCCCAGGAGGGAACACTGGCGACACCAATCCTCAGAAGTGTCTGCATGCCCACAAGCAATTTAAGAAAGGAAATGGGGGTCAAACTCTATCAAGGGAAGCCAGTGACAGACTTCTCTGTGGCCCAACACATATGCTGGGCTCAAATTCTTGCTGCTAGAATGTTCCTCTCCCTCCCATCCTGCTGCGCTGGAACTCCATTTCCTGTCCGGTCCAGGTGCTTGACTTGAAGATGGCCTTACCTGTTATACTGATTTTGCTGCAACAAGCCTCCCAATACAGACTGGAAAGTCTGCAAGGTACACAAGACAAGGCAGAGATCCTCAGGCCTTTGTAGAGCAGGGATGTGACCCTGGCTGATCTCCACATCTCTGCTCCCTTCTACCTATAAATTCATTACCACCATGGAGGCCTACATACTATAAGAACCATGTTGTGTGTGTGTGTGTGTGTGTGTGTTACTGGGAATTGAATCAAGGGCCTTTATACTGAACTATATCCCTGAGTCTTTTGATATATTTGTTTAAATTTTGAGCCAGGGTCCTACTGAGTTGCCCAGGCTGGACTCAAACTTGTGATCTTCCTGCCTCGGGCTCTCTGAGTGCTGGAACTACAGGGGTGCACTGTCATGCCTAACAAAAGACTATAGCTCTTAGCCGAGTGTGATGGTGCATGCTTGTAATCGAAGTCCTCGGGGAGGCCAAGGCGGGAGGATGACAAGCTCAAGCACAGCCTGGGCCACTCAGTGAGGCCCTGTCTGGATCTAGCTCAGTGCAAAGGCCCAGGGTTCAACCCCTATCCCTGCCCCACCCCCAAAATCCAAAGATATGCCAAAATACACAAGCACACGTTTTTGCAGAGGTGAACCTGGTACTACCGTGATAGCTTCAGGAGGCTCCATTTTAACTCTGGAGCAAACGCTTGCCATTGGACCCCTCTAGACCAGCACAGCACTCTCCCTGCACAGATCTCTTCCTGGGCCTGGGCCGAGGTGGTGGGGGAAGCAGATCTAGAGCTACCTGGCTGAAGGTTTGGCACTAAGCTGAGCAGCGGCTTTGGGGTGTGTGCATGCATTCCCATGGAGGACTGCTTTATGCCCTCACTGTCCATAATGAGATTTAATTGTAATGATTCGGTATTGAATTCCTCTTAACAATCAGGGGAAATAGATCCTGACTGTTGGTAAATGTGTTTGCAAATAGTGGAACAATGATACCTGTGTGGGTCATTCCTTGGAGTGCTCCAAAAGTGGGGGTGGCTCGGCCGCTGTGCAGAGAGGACACTATGGCCTTTAGAAAGGGGACCAGGCCTTGACCTTCTAAGCCACAGCTGGTGGAGATAGCAGGGGCCCTCGTCCCCAGAGCTCTCCTACTGATAGGTGGTGGGGAGAGGTCAGGTGTGAGGTGCTGATGTAGGAGGCAGAAAGTCAGGGACATCGCGGGCAGCTGAGCTGGAACAGCAGTGATGTCCTTCACGGGGTGACAAAGGAAGATGTCTCCCACGAGATGACTCTGAGTGGAGACCTGTAGAGTGAGAATGAGCCATGAGGTACAGTGGACGTGGGAAGAAGTTCAGCCCGGGTGAGGGACAGAGCCAGGACTGAGTCCAGGAGAGAGGGAGAGAGGGGGTGCAGCGTGCTTGGGCACAGGAGGGAATCAGGGAGCTGTAAATGGGGAGCCCAGAGAGGAATATGTGACAGTGCTGCACAGGTGTGTGCTGGGCGGCTTTGTAGGTCTTAGAGGGAGCCAAAATTACTGTATGTGCCAAAGGCTACAGCAAGGCAACCAGCAGAACCCAATGGACACCTACAGAAAGAGCATAAAGCGCTTAGGGCATCCAAACAGCTTTCATAAAACCAGGAGCTGTGCAGGGAGGGACGGGGGAAAAGGCGCTTTAAGAGGGGGATCAGGCGATCTCTGGAGAGGAGTGAAGGGATAGATGGGGGGGGTCAACAGATTGGTACAGGCCAGAGGAAGAACCAATGGCCATCCTCCCTGGCTGGTGTTGAGGAAGGCTCAGAGTGTCCTGGGGATTTAAAGGACAGGAACCGGGCAGGATCTGCAGAACCAGGCGAAGGAGCAGAATGTGTGTGAAGTGCCAGGGTCCCTTCTTGAACTCACACAAGACAGCTGACTTGGCTCTACACGACTGCAAGCTTGGGGCGGAAGTCACAGGTGTGTGAGTGGGCGGGTGTGCCCACATCCACGGTGTGTGCAGCGCTGTGAACCAGTCTCTGAGGTGGAGAGGAGAGGTAGGAGCCATGGCTACTCAGCAGGTGCAATGAAGGAGCCAGAGAGCCCCCCGGAACAGAGGGGAAGACGGGCGTCCTCTTCAGACAGCTGCTGTACCAAGAACAGAGAGCAGAGGCCCAGGCCCTGGCTGTTTTTCTTGGTGGCTTCCTCTCCTCTCCTGGGAATTACCAGAGGCTTCCCCGATGTGGCAGGGACCCTCACCCTTCAGAAAATCTTCCACTGGCACAGGGCGCTTTGGGCTGCTGCAGGCACCATGCTGCCCTACAGAGCTAGGCACCTACATCTGTCCTGTCCCCGCCACATCCGGGCCTTGGAAGAATGTCACTGTGGTTCCAAGCTTGGGTCTATGGCTGGCTACAAAGATGGGAGAAAAGCAAAGCAGGGTAAGGGGTACAGTGTATTGGTGGGAGGTGGAAGGGACATCTCGGGCTTCTGGCCAAGGGTTCCTCTAATCAGAGGGTCCTTGCTGACTACGTTACACAGAATATAGTGGGCTGAGCTGCCATCTGACCCTCATGCACATGCCCCAGCTTCCCACCCTATGGAAGGTCACAGAGGCTGACTGAGACACTGCATGCCCAGGACACTGGCCCTCTTCCCCAAGGGGTCTTGGCCAGTGCAAGTCACCAGCAGGAGGTAGACACAGGTTGGCCATGGTCTCATCCTTCTTGATGCAGTTCACATGAGGTTTTTATAGCTTCGCATATCTTTGCCTCATCCTAGAGTGGTAGCAGCTGCTGTATGTCCCATTCCTGCTGGGCCCAGTGTGGCTGACCACCCATGATGGGTCTCTTTAATAAACGTCCCCGTTATACTACCTGAGGAGGTTTTCCTCCTCCCTTGTTCCCAACCAGTGAGTGTTTCTCCCCGTGTCTTTATCCCCTGGCCTGCTTCGTTGTGCTCTGAGGACACTGGACTTGCTGGGCTATGTCTATAGCCTGCTCCCCACCAAATGAAGGCTGAGGCAGTAGAGGTTCTTCTGGCTTAGAGTCAAGTCCCTAGTGCTTGGGGTGAATCTGCACATGACCAGCATTGGTTGAAGGAATCCCAGATGGGCCCGAAGGCCCTGTGTATCCTCAGTACCCACCCTGCTGTCCTGCAGGAATGTCTTCTGCACAGACCTGGGATGCTGCCCCAGGAACACCGCCTCTGGGGCTCTCAGAAGATGCTGGAAGCTCATGGGGTGAGGCATTTTGTCATCTGAGTCACACTCACTCCAGGAAATAAAACGCTTTCACCTTTATTAGCACTGATAAGAATAAGAGTCTGTTCTCCAGGCTTTTAAATCTTACTCGATCATCATTTCTAAGAGAAGCCGCTGAGCAGAGCAGGCATGACAGGCTTGATGTGGTTAAATCATTCTTAGAGGCTGGAGCTTCTGCACACACTGGGCCCCCAGGAGGGCCGGAGGCTTCTGGCTTCACCTTGAACGCCACCAGGAGAAAAGGAGGGGTTTTAAGGATAGGCTCAGAGCTCTGGGGCATTTCTTCTTTCCCAGCCCGCCCCAGACCAAAACTAGTCATGATAGTGGGGTGAAACCCATGGGCATGAGAACCCGGACCATCACCATTCAGATCCCAGGTAGGGCCTTACGAACTGGGCAACCTTGGCCAC